>JANHGN010014251.1:98382-118451 GCA_024605025.1 Megaceryle maxima
GGAAATTCAATCTGAGAATTTTAAGAAAAATAAAGTATATTCTACATAGTGTTATGTTCAGCTGTAACTGAAATCCGTCTTCCGGTAAATAACTCTTCTTGACAGAAGCTATAAAACAGATGCCATTCACAAATGCAAATATTCTGCACACCGATATCAAAAATACTTCTATATACAATGGCAATAAATCAGCTTCTCTGTTAAAAAAAAAAAAACAAACAAACCCAAAGAAGAATGCAGAAAGACCACCTCTTTCTGTCTCTCTCCCCCCTCTCCTCTTCTGAGCAGGTTTTTTAGTAAGTGGTGGAATAGAAGTCATGTGATCTACCAACACAGCAATATCTTCCTGATAATAATTAGGGCATTCATGTAATTTACATCTATTTCCACATGTGAGCACTAATATAACTTACCACTCACTGGACTGATTTTGCTGTGACGATATAGTTTCATACATCAGTAAAGACTTTCCCTGGTCAAATCCTGAGAAGATGCACATACGCATTTTTTATGCAAGTGGAAAAAAAATCAAAAATAAAAACCAAAACACACAAACCACCAGGCCATGCAACAGCCACAAATCAGAAGATGGCTGGAAGCAAGGAAGTTAAATCCTTGCTCTGGTTGTCTATCAGCTCTGTACTTGCTTCTTTTCCTCACCAGAGTGCAGCACTTCAGAACATGAGACATCTCCAGAGAAACAGCAAAGAATGTCCAGACAGTAATTCACAACGAACAGGTGCCATTAAAGGTGTGAAACAGGGAAAAGCACAGTGCAGATTATGCAGTCCTGGAAGAATGGTTATATCTAATGAAACAAGCCTATTTTTATCGCATTGGTTCTATATGGTATTTCTATCACCTTTATTTTTTTAATATTTAAATAAAGTTAATTGAAAGCTTCAACAAGTTATTTTTCACCTAAAATTGTCAAATGAGAGGTGCCATATGCACTGTCACATCTGTCTATAAATTAGTTGGCTGTTCAAACTTCTCAATTCGACTTGTTCTGTAAGGTTTAAAATATCATATTTCCATACTTTCACTTTTTTTTTTTTTTTTTTTTTCTGTCCAACAGCTAAGCAAGACATGATAAACAAAGGGGAATCTTGCTGGCAACCTGAGAATTGAACATAGACCCTCAAAGACATTTAAAAGGTCACCATTTGTCACCAAATGTTTCCAAGTGACCAAGCTGGAGAACTTGTTTTACATTGTGGCAGCAAGGATGCAAGGACTATCACTTTCTAATAATTTTTTTCCACTCCAGAAGGGATAAAAAACACAACAATTCACACACACACAGGTAAAGCCAAAACCAAAAAAAAACCTGCTCTTGCTTGTCAGACTATCTTAGGGGTTGCCCTAAGCAGGCAGAACAAAAGGTAAATGGTAACTAGATGTTGCTGACTGTGCATCTGCAAAACTACTATTTTGTGCGTCCATATGCTATCACTTCTTCTAAATAGTGGATGGAAGGAACAGCAGAACTTGCTACAGGTCAAAAATTCACAGCCACTGCTTTGCATCTTATTGAGAGATTATTTTTCCTCCAAGCCCCTTCCCGATATGGATTTAGCAGGGCACGCAATTGAAGACCAGGACAGGGTGCATCTTCTGTATAAGCTGACACAGCCATGGTTTCCTGTCCTACTACTGATCTCTGTGTAATCTGAGGTTTTCCGCATACTATGAAAGAGCATCTATTAGCAGACCTGACTAGAAGTCAGACTACCTGGACTCTGAATCAAAATTAGACAGCCACCTTGAGGTGTCTATGAGAAGCCCTTAATTTCTGCATGTTCAGACTGCTGCTGGTTGTCTGAGCTAGCACACAGGTGATGCAGTTGCACACTGCTATTTCAAAGAGAAGTCAGTGGGCAGAAGCCACCTTTGGAGCACCTGTTCTCAAGATACCCAGTAAGATAACAGAGTCAATTACATCCTTTATTCAAATCAAGGAATTTACTGTACACTAAGTATCCTTGAAGCAGATCCACTTCAGTGTTTCTAGAATTAAGAAACTACTATTCCCTCATTAGACAGAGCGTCACCACAAGTGTGGTTTGCAGCAGCAACTATTTTTTCTAACACAAAGGGTCCAGCCTGCTACATCCCTGAGGTGACAATGGGATTGACAAAGTCCTGTGACTTCTGAAAAGAATATGACTGTCCTCATTTTTGAAATCACAACACCTTCCAACAGTAGTTAGTCAGGGTGCTGATGACCCCAGTGAGCAGACTGACTATTTCAGCAGCACACATCTGAACCACATGAGAGTTAACAGAACAGGACATCATGCTTCACCAGTTCCAGTGTAACTAGTGGTTCGGTTCTGTTCTGTTCATTAAGGTGGAACCAATAATGCAACATTTTCCGCTCTTCCTTTCCCACAGGTACACTGCAAAGAACTCTCATTACATTGTGTAATTCCATCCACTCCAGGGTGGGAGGTTATTGTTATTTGGGGGGAAGGGTTGCCTGTTTGTCCCACTCACTCCATTCTCAGAGTTTTGTGCAATTCTGCAATAGTCATGCTATGTTCTCTCTGCAATGCCCCAACACAGTGATCTTCTGTCTTCATCACAGTTCAGAAAAGAGGAAGATAAGAGATGAATATTGCAAATTTCTCTGTCATCCCAGTGTTACTCATAAGAGCACTCATAGGAGCAACTGCTGCACACCAGGCATAAGAACTGAGGAACAAGTAGTACACCCTGTACCAGTACTAGTTTCCATAGAAACAGCAGTGAAACATTGCATTTATTCAGTTTTGGAAATTCACAGTTTCCTCCCAGTCTGACAGTGCCATTATACATGAAAAAAACACATTCTCAATATCAGTTTCGTTTGTACAAACATTTTTTAATAATCATAAGCAGACAGTGTGGAGACTGTCCTATTTGATAAGGTTACTCTAGTGCTCGTTCTCATAAGAAGAAAAAGAAAACTGTTCAAAAATGCAGTGAGCAGAAATTCTAGACAAAAAGTACTGTCATTCACCAGCCCTGCAGCAAGTCTAGAGGGACTACTGTAGCATTCTTCCATTGTTATCACAGGCAGCAGTGAGAGGAGGATTTGCCTTGAAACACTGTACTAAACTCATCAATTTGAAGTTAAAAAAACTAATGAATAAGCAAAACTCTACAGACAGCGTTTTGTGTACTTCTGCAGATGAGACTTGAACAGTAATTGTTCTAAATACAGAGGTTTATGCTTGAAGTCTCAATAATACTGATGAAAAACAATAAATCTTCTTTTATTTTTCAAGAAGAACAATTTGGGGAAAATGTATGAAGAACACAATCATCTCATCACTGAAAAACATCTGAATGCCACCTGCTATTTCAGCATACCTGCTAGCATTTTGAGATCTTGCAGGACTAACTCATGTTAGATGGAAAGGTATTTGTTACAGCAATGTTAGAAGACACTTATAACCAGTGGAAACTGGTCATGTCAACTCCTGGACTTGATTACTATATGAAGTCTTCAAGCATTCGTCTTTTAGGTCAGATAAGGGATTTAGCTTATACCTGTCCATAAAAAAACACTCAAGTATGCATTTGTTTCTTAGCAGCAGCTCTGGCTGTATTCTTGAAGAAGGGACACCTACTTCCTTAGGAAGATCTTCATTGTCTTTTTACTGCTGTCAGCCACAACCATCAAAACATATCCAAGATATCTGCAACAAACAAACGAACACACACGCACACATACACACATAAAAAAAAAGGGAAAGGTTCTTAAAAGTTTTTGAAAGCAGGATGCATAATCAAAACTTTATCCTTTTTAATGCAGGTGCATCTGGATAGTCCTTTCTTTACTACAGTATCAAGATTCATTCTGGGAGTGGCTCTTCTATCCTATCCTCCAGAACCTCCCAAGTACTTATTGCCATACAGTAACTCTTAGTATGATGAGGCAAGTACTATTTTCTTCTTTCCCCTGACCCAGACTGATATGACAATCAGCTCAAAAGTTAAGATAGGTAGGTCACGTAGGTCAGTCTTGTAGTCAGCAAGGCAAGCCCAGAAAAATTTTGGAGCTATGTGAGCTCTTAGCAACAACTGGACATCTCTTAAAAGGTAAATATCTGATTGTGTAAGTAAAGTTATACTGGGAAACTTATTGAACTGACATGAATAAAAACACAGATCATATTTTCAGCCCCTTAACATAATTAAGCAGTTAGAATAACCCACCTAGGACTTCCCAAATCTAAAGAAGCATTAAAAAGAAAAACAAAAAACGAAAACAACAACAACAAATGGAAGTAAAACTTGCTGTACTTTTCCCATATACACTCAAGATGAATATATAAGTCGTGTCATTTGTATGACATTGCTGATACCAGATGACCATCAGTAAACATTTGTGATGAAGTACTGTCTGACATTTCACATGTCAGTCCAGTTTTTCTGGACTGTTTTTCCAGAAAAAACTTTTTCCACTGTAACTCTAAATACATAAATGGGTATTTACACACAAGATAATCAAATCAGAAAAAAAAAAAATTCATTCTATTTCAACTGTTTAATACAAAGTGAGACTTGCAGGTAGCAAAAGATACACTGCTGCATCTGACATTCAGGCAACAAAAACAGTCAACAAAACAAAGAAGGCACACCTACCCTAAATAGCTAGGATATCTCCTGTTACCCAAAGTAATTGCCACATGTCCATATTCCAGCTAATCCGGTCAGATTCAGATTGTTCCAGACTGAACCTGAAAACAAGTACCCCTGTTCAGTAGTGTAACAATTCCTTAAAGCCCCAATGTCACTTTCTATAATACCTGTGTATTAAATCAAATGCAGGGCACAGTGTGTGGTTTATACAGACTTATAAGTCCACAAATGAAAGTGTCATTAGTATACACAGAATCATTATGGGACTGTCTGAGCCAAAGCTTTTTCTTCCTTCACGACTGTCATGTGACATTTTGCATAAATATGTGACATTTTGCATAAATAAATTTTGCATAAATCTTTTCTTTTAAGCCAAACTATATAATAGCTAACACAAACCTAACAGAAAATTTAAGGATTAAAACAGCTTACAAGCAAGCTCTGGTTCTTCTAGGTCATCTTTTAAATAATACAAGGTTACCCACTTCTCCGAAACTGGAAATTCAGATATACTTTGTGGATTTTGAAATTATGCACTCACAGAGCAGAAAAACATCTGAGGCCTTGTCAAATAAATTGTGTCAGTTTCCTCACGGGAGCTGGACAGAAGAAGTTTTCAAAATATTTCTTCTGTTTTCTGTAACAAGTTTGTTCAGCTTATGGTTCTTCATCTTTTCTTAACAAAGTCAGAAATAGTGAGAACTTCATACTTCAGGGTATTTGAAAGCCTGTACGTGACCCTATGCTAAACTACAGACACAATCTGAGATGAAAAAAAGGTTTTTTCCTTCTTAGTTCAAACAAATGGCAACACTGTTTTGATGTGTATATGCCTGATCAGTTCCTGAGAAAGTGAACAACGTAAGTGCCTATACAACACAACCCACTTATAAAATCATATAGTCATCATACCATTTTTAAAATGAGAATATTTTGTTACCATCAGCTTAATTGCTTTTCCATATGCAGGAGACATTCAAATTGGTTACTGGAGCCCAGCACAACATGCAATTAGACTGAATAATTCCGTATTTTGTCTTCATGAGCTGTCTGCTTTTGCTATCAAAAATTACATTGTTTATATATTTCATGGGAAAGTTTACTATTACTAATACTATTACTATTTACAAAAACACTATTTACTATCACAAAAGTGTCACATTTCTTAGTAAACCACAATGAGCAATCTGTCAAGCAAAGAAACTGAGTTGTAGTGCTCATTTTAATAAATCAGTATGCAGAAATGGCTTAGTTATATAATCAAGATTTCATTGTTGGTTTAAAATATACACACAAAATAATTTGTATGCATCTTCAAAACACAGAAATACATTTTTCAGTAATAAGAAAGAGGTATTGCCTGCAAAAACTTTTATGTTTGCCAAGAATCAGAAGTCACACTGGGAATTTTCAAACTAAAAGCAGAAGCATAGTGTTCAATTTATTTTCTTACTGTACCTGTTGTTAAGGTATATTAATGCTAACTAACCATTTCAGGAAAAATATATCTGGCTGTCATTTCTTAAGAGGGAAATATGCTTCAAAGCTAAATTCTTGTGTGATCATCAAATTAACTATTATATATATATATAATTAATCATTATTTTGCTATTTACAAAGAATGGGCAATAAAGCAGAGACTTCAGACTGTTAAACTGCCTAGAACTTTCATCAGAGAAACAAGACAGGGGAAGAATTAAATCAAGATTTTCCAGAAAAAAAAAAATATAGCTGTGGCAAAAATGCTTATAAAGAGATCATTGGAAAATCATTTCCAAAGCTGATTTGAAAAAGTGTTTACAACTTTTATTTCCAATACACAGAACAACAAAATATAATGTAGAGGGATAAAGAGTTCTAAATCATACTAAGCTGTGATTTTGGTTTATGTGGTCTCCACTATCAGAAGAAGGAAAATCAATTAAAAAGGTCTCAAAGTACAGACAAGGAGATGCATGTCTACTACTGGTAGCTGAAACTTTCAAGACAATCTAAGGAAATTGAATGTGCACAGGTTCATGGGACCTGATGAGATACATATGCAGGTCCTATGGGAAGTGGCAGATGAAGTTGCAAATCCACTTTCCATCATATTTGAGAAGTCATGGCAGTCTGGTGAAGTTCCCACTGACTGGAAAAGGGGAAACATAACCCCCATTTTAAAAAGGGGAAAAAAGGAAGACTTGAGGAACTACAGTCCAGACAGTCTCACCTCTGTGCCAAGAAAGACTGTGGAGCAGTTCTCCTGGAATATGTACTAAGGCATATGGAAAACAGTGATGTGACTGGTGACAGCCAGCATGGCTTCACTAAGGACAAATAGTGCCTGACAAATTTGGTGGCCTTCTACAGTGGGCTTACAGCAGTGGTGGATAAGGGAAAAGCAACTGACATAATCTACCCAGATTTATGCAAAGCATTTTACACTGTCTTGTATGACATCCTTGTCTCTAAATTGGAAACACATGGATTTGTCAGATGGACCACTGTAAGAGCCCGATTACTGATGTCTCAAACCTTGTGTGGTGATAAGATCTGAACAAAGAATGAACAAGGCCTGTCTGGAAAAAGGAGGTGTCAATGGCCCTCAATGGCCCTGAGTGACTCTGTCATCCTCCCCTGGCTCCTTACCAATAAAATAACAATAGGAAGCGCTAAATTCTGCATAGGCATGAATGTGTCTTTATCCAGAGATAATTTCTTCTGTTAGCCACTGTGATTGCACCAAGGGGAGATCTATAGCAGACACTGGACCAGAAGGGCCTCATGCAAATTAGGACCACCTCTACACTACCTCTGTAAATTGGGGATGCCACGTATATTGCAAGAGTATAAAGACAGTGTAAAATATTGATCTATGTGCACCCACCACCAAAGAAAACAAGATTTGGATCTATCTTGTGAGATGTCACTGGATCTAAGAGTAGTGATATCTTTTTTTCTTACTTTCCCAACCTATCTTATCTTTTCATCCTCTTTCTACTCACATTCCTTTCTTCACCTTGATACTTAGTTGAGCCTTAAAGTAATTGATAAGAAAATAACCTCTATTGCCAAAACACCTTTATCACTGTTTATTGATTGTTCTCAGGGAAAAACAATAAATTCTTTGTATCATTCCTTTGAGTCATTGTTTTGACTCTGCCATCTTTTCAGCCTTGCCTCATTATCCAGCAAGTGGGACAAGACAACCACTCAGTGGATAAGGAATTGGCTGAATGGTTACACTCAAAGAATTGTGGTCAATGTCTCAGTGTCCAAGTGAAAATCAGTGATGAGTGGCATTCCTCAGGGGTCAGTATTGGGATGAGCTCTATTTAACATCTTTGTTAGCAACACAGAAAATGGGACTGAGTGCATCCACAACAAGCCTGCTGATGACACCAAGCTGTGTGGCATGATCAACACTCTGGAAGGAAGGGATCCCATCCAGAGGGACCTTGACAGGCTTAAGGAGTGGGCCCATGTGAACCTCATGAAGTTCATCAAGGCCAAGTGCAAGGTCCTGCACCTGGGTCAGAAAAAAACCTCAATATCAATATAGATTGTGGGATGATGCAATTGAGAGCATCCCTGTGGAGGACAACTTGGGGGGTGGATGAAAAATTGGACATTTGTGTGCTCTTGCAACCCAGAAAGCAAATAATCTCCTGGGCTGCATAAGAAGAAGTGTGTCCAGTGAGGCACAGAATCACAGAATAACTGTGGTTGGAAAGGACCTTGTAGATCACCGAGTCCATCCATACCTACAAGAATAAATAACACCTAAATGCCTGACCACTAAAAGGAAACAACACCAAAAACCAACACACAAGCCCCCTGCATGCCTGCCACCAGAGCAGCACCTCCAGGGATGGTGACAACCACCTCCCTGGGAAGGCTGTTCCAGTGCCTCACCACTCTGTAAAGAATTTCTTCTTTTTTCTTTTTTTTTTTTTTTTAATTTAAAGATCATATTAATAAATATCTGAAAGGTGGATGTCAAGAGAATTGAGTCAATGTCTTTCCAGTGGTGCCCAGCGACAGGACAAAGGGCAAAAGGCACAAACTGAAAGACAGTAATTTCTACCTCAACATCAGGAAAAAATTCTTTACTGTGAGGGTAACAAAGCAATGAAACAGGCTGTCCAGAGAGGTTGTGGAGTCTCCTCTGGAGACTTTCAAAACCCACCCGGTCTTGTTTCTGTGCAACCTGCTCTGGGTGAACTCGCTGTCACGTGCTGGTCATAGACCAGAGTGAGGCTTTGATCATATTCTCAAACTTGACTCAAAACGGAGATGACTGACAAGTTACTTTATTTGCCTGACAATGTTTGCAAAGCAGAGAGAGAGAGAGATGAAAGGAAAGGAAAGAAAGGAAGAAATGGGTCAGTTGCAATAGATACCACCACGGGTCAGCAGTGTTCCGTCAGTCCGATTCATTTCCAGTCCAGTGGAGAACATTTGTGTTGCTAGTGTTGGTTGTTCCTGCTTTTATTGGGTTGTCCTGTTGAATATTCATCCTTTGAAGAACTAAACATATTCCAGGAGCCATTTTGCATGACCACACCTACCCCCTGGCGGTGGTACACATGCCCAGTACCATTTCTGGAGGGTCTTAGGTGGCCTTCAGGGGTCTCCAGACCACTCGGCTTTACAAGCCCTGGATCTGGGTGCATGCGCAGGGGTTAGGTTGCAGTTCTCAGAATTAGCTCTGTATTCAAGTTTGTAAGAAAACAGGAACTTCTAACCTTGTGGTTCAGTCATCACTCAATTTCTGCTTTGATGTCTACCCACACTGGTGCAGCAATGTTGAGATAAACAACATGCAGTATTTGACACCGTCTCTGACACCTGTTCTGGCAGGGGGGTTGGACTTAATGATCTCCAGAGATCCTTTTCAACCCCTACCATTCTATGATTTTGCAATTCTGTGCATAGCTGCATTGTTAGCCTACCTTTTTTTTTTTTTTTATCTACTTGATAAAACTACTGATTTTTAAAAACAATTCAAGAAATGAAGCATGCACACATATTTCAGATAAAGTCATTTGGCAGTAGATCATATGAAAAGATGGATATAATCTAAAAGCAATAAACTCATTTACATATCAGCTCAGAATGATTTTTTCAATCAATGCAAAATCAAAACTGCATTTCTTTTGCAAGCTGAATATTATAAAATTAAGCACAATATAAAAATACAAGGAAAAATACCATCTTACATCAGTATATGCACCTTTCTTAGGCTTCCTTACGTTATCTTGCTTTCCAGGGTACATGTTCTGCACTTGAGTTTGTGACAGGAGCAGGTTAGAGTTTAATATGCTCATATCAGCTGTTCCACACCTCAATTCCTCTTACACAGAGGCCTATCTTATATATAAACCAACTGATTCCCATCTAACAGGATTATAATGACAGTCATCTTGTGCAGGTACCTTGAGATACTAAAGGAAGGCAGAAAACTATTTTCAACATAGCCTGACTGTCACTTAAACACAGAAGTACTTAGCAACAATAGAAATTAGCTAACTATTTCTCTTATCTAGCTTTTTCCTAGAAAGTGATTTTTATAGAGTGACACTGCAGACAGTCTGTAATTATGGCATGAGCATTGTGCAGAAATGTTTATCTTTAAAAGCTTTATTGCCCTAGAGATGAGGAAGGGATGCAGTTGGGAGGCTGACTATTTCAGAGGTTTTATCAGAAGTGTAGACTTGTCAAAAAAACATAAAAATCACATCATTACTAGAACAAATGAGATTCCGTAGATATCAAAAATATTCAGAATGATCCCATTCAAGAAAATAAAATAGAAAGCATATTTGTACTCTTCAATTTCAAGGGATTTGAGCTGCCACTTCTGTTCAAATGGGGTGCTTCCATACCCCACATCTCTCAGAATCACTGTGATGACTAGCATTTTGGATTCATGAAGTAGGGAGGTTCAGTCATGCTCTCTGAGAGCTAAAAACTGTATGATGACACAAAATGATTGTCTCTCAGTAATCGTGCTTTCTCATTTAGCATAGTCTTCCAAAGGCTACTCATACAAATAACATTAATTAGGTAGCATTTTACTCACATAATGGTAAACGTTAACATACTTACAAGTGCATGAGACTGCGCATAGTGAGGGCCTTCCCATATGATAACTGGGATACTACAAATTCTTATACTGTTTGGACAGGAAACACATGAAGTTAAGATTCTGGAAAACAAGACTTCTAAAAGAGTTACTGTTCTGGCATCATCCAGCATGATACTTTCTTCTCTCCTAAAGATTATCTTGAAGTAATTCATGTCAAGTTAAGCCATTCAGAAGTGACAGTAGTAATACAGTTTTATTGCTTGATATCATGGGTCTGCTGCTCCCAAGCTGTCAGGGCCACCTTGTCTCATGTCTTGGCCAGCTTTGCACAGGCCCTTCTGTGCTGATCCCCAGTAGCTAATAGCACACACTGCTTGCAGCCATCAGTAATGTTCAGATTTGTTTGGAACATTAAAAATGGATTATGGTTTAGTTTCATAGAAAGGTTCCTAGGCTGCTCATGGCAGATGGACCAGTTGCAACTGCAACAAAATTCTGACCTACTGCCCAGAAAGTGCTGCCACCCAGCTGTTTGCACAGATGTTCCTTTTCCCCTTACAGTACAGGAGAAAATGAGATGTCAGACTTTGTCAAAATACACTTGCCAGTCTCTGGGCAGATCTGCTGATCATGGATTTAAATTCTTGTGGAAGCTATTTCAGACATCCAGAGCATCCACCTTACCCAGAACAACAAATTTAGAAAAACAGAATTTGCTAGGAAAGACAAGAGAAACTATATGGATATATGTCATTACTTGGAATTCTTCTATATCCAGGGCAGCAACACAATCTAAGGGGGGCAACAAGCTTTGTTCTGCTGTCAGAGCCCTCCCCACCACTCTCTTCTCTTTTATCATATCTACACACCTAGAAAGCAAACCCATTTCAGAATTTTTTTAAAATAAAATCCACATTTTACAACCCCAAAACAGACACTTAGAGACTTGCAATTTCAGGAATTCTATTCCACATAGAATAAAATTTAACCTTTGAAACCCAAAACTTACTGCTATTATGTTTCTTGACATATATGACCACTAGTTATGCATGACAGAGGTCTGGATACTGCATAATATGCAGTGTTGTCATGCTGTTTTATGAGGTTACCGCACAGCAAGCTGATAATCTGCAAAGCCAGAAGCATAAGAGCCTGCCCTGTCAGGGAATGGGGTTATTGCCCTATGAAAGCTTCACACCTTTGCTCTTGTACTGCAGACATTTAAGATGAGGATAAATTAAACATTTTTTCTCAGTTAAAATTGTTTTTATTATTTTTCTTCAATTTCTTCTTTTTTTCATAGGCTTTTACAAACATTCAATAAATTGGCAACTAAGCTTGCAAAAGGGCAGCTAGGAGGCTGGGTGTTCCAAAAATTATCTCAGCGTTTAGCTTTATATTATTCTAACCTATATTATGAACTATGAACCAGAAATATGCTGAAAAAAATTTCATTTAACTATTCATAAAATACTCTTTAGTAGGGACCCAAGAGTTCCTTGTTTCTGCAAAAGAGATAAAAATTTACCTACATTTATAACATATGAATCCCTCATAACTGAATTTACTTATAGGGTCACAATCCTGCTCATAAAAATCAGATCCACACATTATTATAATGAATCAGAAAACTTGGTTCTTATTATCAAATGGCATTAAATATATTGTGCTAGAAATCGTGACAGCATTTTCCTATGGTAAAGTTTATATGTGTTTATTACATTTATCCATCTGCCATATTTTGACAATAATTACTAGCCACAGTAGTTATTGCACAATTGGAAAAAAAAAATTGGACCAGGAGTGTGCAGACACTGGTAAACCTGTGAGTCTCAGGTTTTCTAAGGGTGTAGCTACATTATTTATCTGCATGGTGCAAGGAGGAACGGAGCAGTATGCAACACATACTTCCATGCTGCATCCCTGCTCACAGTGAAATCACAGAATCAAAGAATGTCTGAGGTTGTAAGGGACATCTGGAGGTCATCTGGTCCAATTCCCTTGCTCAAGAAGGACCACCTGGAGCTCTTGGCCCAGGAACATTTCTGGATGCCTTTTGAGTATCTCCAGGGATGGAGACACCAAAACATCCCTGGGAAACCTGTGACAGTGGTCAGTCACCCTCACAGTGAAAAAGTGTATCCTGACATTCAGAGGGAATCTCCTGTACTTCAGTGTGTACCCATTGCCTCTTGTCCTGTCACTGGGCACCACTGAAAAGAGACTGGCTCCCTCTTGTTTGCACCCTCCCTTCAGGTATTTACACACTTTGTAAGATTCCCCCCCGCCATGCCTTCTCTTCTTCAGGATGAACAGTCTCAGGTCTCTCAACCTTTCCTCAATGGAGAGATGCTCTAGTCTATACATCATCCTAGTGGCCCTTTGTTAAGGATCATGATCTGTTGGCAATATTTTCCTAATGCAGCCCAGGATACCTTTAGCCTCCTCTGTGGCAAGGTCATATAGCTCATGGTCAACTTGGTGCCCACCAGGACCCTCGGGTCCTTTTCTGCCAAGCTGCTTTCAAGCTGTGTGGCCCCCAGCATATATTGGTGTATGGTGCTAAACTGCTGGTCCTAGCACAATGGTGGTGCATAAATTGCTGGTTGTAGATAGGTACCATACTGGCCTCATCAGCACACTGCTCGAAGGCCCTCTGTCCACCCTGAGTATTGTCAGCTACAGATGTGTTATGAAGCACAACGTCAATCCCGGTGCCAGCAGGAGCGAAACCACTGAAATACAGAAGTGACATGTCAAAGGCATAATAGAAGCCTCCGGGTAAAAATGCATGGTAAATTCATAGCAGAAATCAGCTTTTCAGCACACTAAATCATTAGTATAGATGCACTAATAGTATCACAGCTACTACAGAAGTTGCTGGTTTATTCCTGAGATTGACCCAGCAGTGATACCAGTGCTTTCACAGTTGCCTGTGTTCATTAGATGAGTGATTCAGTGCATCAAAATTATAGCACAAAACAGGAGTTTAGGCATCCAGCTTTCTTAAAAAAATTATCTCTTTTTCTATTCTCTCCTTTTACCATGGGTCTCTGTAGCAATTCAAAGAAAAAAGCTGAAGGTGTGATTTGAGTTTGAACTACTGTTTGGTTTCCAACTTAGAAAGTCTGATGACAGCAGTTCATTTCCAAATGCTGAATAACAAAAAAGAGAAAGAAGTTTTGACTAAGAAAGCTCAGCATGAAGACTAAATATATAGCATAACAACTGGAATAGAATATTCCATTAGTTTTAGACTTCTGTAAGTTGAGGGAATTGAGAGCAGACCAGAGCAAAAAATAGCACTTGAAATTGGTATAAAGTGATATCCTTTGCCATCTACTTCTTTAAAAAGTTGTATAGAAACAACACATTTTTGCGTTTTATACTACATTTCAAAGTCCTCTGTATGTAGACCTGCTTTTGACATGTGTCACCTCTTAGTGAGCTAAGATAACAACTGACAGGAACAGAGATGCAGCTTCTCCTTTGCACACAGAAATAGTACTGTGCTCATCATTTAAAAAAATAAAAAATAAAAAAATTTCTATCTGCAAAAGAAACAAAGGTATACAAAGAAAGAAAATTTAAAGATTTGAGCTCATGTTCTGCTTTCTCTATGAAGTCATTTAATTATATCCCTGTCTTTCACATCAGGAACAAAGAAACAAACAAAAAAAAATGTCTAAAGTTCTACAAGAAAATCATAATGCCTTGCACAGTTCTGAAAATACTGAAGGTGTACAGTTATCATAATTATGTGATAACAGGTAATTATAATTACTAAACTAGTGCATGATGGTGCACAAGATCAGAAACTTTCACTTTAACAATTAAGTACCAAAAATAGGAAATTAATTTTTAAAACCTACTTAAAAAAAATTTTATTTCCTAATCTCAGAATATTTATTACCTTAGAAATCTAAGTGAAGGAATGTGCTGTCTGGCCATCGAGTAGTACTACAGAACTCATAGCAATTCTAGCAAAAGAATATAAGGACAACATACATAAGACAGACTAAAGACTTGTTGAGGAATTCCTAGATATCAGAGAAATACAAAGAAAATTAGTGGGTTTATACCTTTGTAATACAGGTTTTAGGCAGAATCCCTCAAGTTTCCTATAAATATCTCTCTCTTTTTTTTTTTTTTTTTTTTTTTTTTTAAATTAGGGAGATTTTAATGGGGTTGTTTATATATTCCTTGCACAACTTTTAATTTTGTTCCCCACTTTTGTGTGTTCACTTAGTATTCCTCTCACTCCTCACCTGAAATGAGCTAATCAACATGCTTTCTTAAATAAAGCTTTCCTTGGTAGCATAAGGACAAGCCTTCCTTGATAACATGTTACCCCAATCTACAGAGGCACCTACACTGCTCTAAGCTGTTTTTCTATAGCTTTCAATCTATAAATTCAGAATTAATACATCTGGAGTTTTATCATAGTGCATTAATATAACTTCAGGATATCTTACTTTCTTCCAATAATCTCAGTGGAAGAGAAAGCAGTCCCTTTAGGTTTCAAGGACACCTGGGCTTTTTTACCTTCCTAATTTACTCGCTGGTGAGGGACTTTAAGTTTTGATTTCTCTAATGAAAAGATATTTAGCCAAAGTTTTACCTACAGCCAACTGAAAGCATTGTCCATTTGTCTTATGTTTTAGTAAAAAGCATGTATTAAATGTATTTCCATTTACATTCAAATTTTGCCACTATTCTCTACAAAGTGAATAATGAAATTGCATATCTGCTTTTTATTCAAAATGAAGTTTTAGCAGCTAATTTTAAGGAACCAGATAAAGATTCCTTCCATTTTATGCTTCTGCAAAGCAACACAAAGGAATCATACTGAGTAAGGCTCATTCATGTATTACAAAAAATCTTATTTTGTAAGGATTCTATAAAAACAACTTTAGGAAGTTTCAGTGTTCATAATACCTAAGCACAACATTATTCTCATATAAATTGACCCTCGGGTTTATCACATATCTTAGCCACTTTTCATTTCACTCTCATAAAATTGTCATCAAAAGCATAAATGATATTAAATGCAAAAGAATGAAAAGGAGACATTCTAAGATGATTGTATTCACCATAGCTTTCAGGCTGTGTGCATCTCAGTTTCCAAACTACTGTAGTCTGCATGTCCAAAGTTAAAATCTACAAGTATGAGGTATAGCTTCCAAAAAAGAAACTGGACATGATAAACTGAAAAGTGCCAGATACTGACATTTTTTAACTTGTTATAAGGTGGTGCAAAGTAAAAAAATTATAAAATATAATGGCTCCAAATACTTTACCTTGAAGACTGAACAATCTAAGAAATCTAAATTATATCACAGGTTGGCTTATCAGAAACATTCACAGTAGTGTTTCAGAAATCATTACTTGTTTTAAAAGAAACAGAATACAGCTCAAGCTGTATGGAAAATCATGTCATAAGAGGTTCATGTCCACAGAGGAGACAGAGGAGACCTGTAAAAAAAGTAACTTTATTCGAATAAAGGGAGAGTTCACCAGGCATATCCCTGTAATGTGATTTTCCACAAAAGCATAGCTTGGTATCTGACAATTACTATGGTTTTTTTAACCTGTGTATGACAGCAGGTCTGTTGGAGGTAGATGTTGTAAAAACATATAACAAAATGGTTCCTGAACTAAACAGCTCAAGATGAAATGTAATAGGTAGCCCTGTTTTCTTTCATTCTTATGAAAAAAGTGCCAGGAAATCTAGAATAAACTGTTCTAAATCAAAACTCCTTGTAGAAAAATGCAGGTAGGGTTGGGTGAAGACACAGATAGCCAAACATTTCTACTATATTTTGAATCAACTGAAAATAAGTGATTATGTATAGACTTTAAATTTTGCATAATCTGTAACCTTATAAGTATTGCTGAACTGAGTAATAAAAAAACTAATTTGCTATTCAGTGCTAGTGTAGACTAAGGGGATTATAGGACTTACTTGAAGACACCTTCTTGATCTACCCCACTGTCCTCTAAAAATACTTCTGACTGAGAAAGACAATATGAAATTCAATCTATGTGTATGGTCCAATCTTGTTCCTGCTGAAGGCAACAGGAATGTTACCCATGCCAAACAATCATAGTGAAACAAAGAGAAGTATTTGAGGACTATGTTATTGTTCCATGCAAATTTGTGTACTGCAGCATTGCAATAGCTGTGAACTTCAGAGACAAACGAACATAGGTCATGGTCCTCATGCTTTTCCACTGTGAGAACATGCTAATAGCTATGAGAGAAAAGGCACTTGGTTTTTGCAATAGATTTATTCAGAAGTTCTACAACACTTATAGGCATTAGTATTCACTGCAGACCAGGCAAAACCAATACTTTAATTAGGTTGGCCAGTTTTAGTATTTTATATTCCTGTGCCCATATACAGTAACTGTATATTTGAGTTCAACCAATACCTCATGAATTTGAGCTACTTCTGATTAAAAAATATCTTCCACTGAATTTTTCCTGCACAGACTGATAATATAATCACTGTTCTGCTGAATTCATGGTGTTTTTTTCTTTTTTTCTTTTTCTGTTTTTTTTTTTTTTTCCTACATTCACACATTTAGCTTGAAAACATTCAAAGATAAATTACAAAACTAAGTATAATTATTTGAAAACTACAGAGGCAACAAAATGAAAAAAAAAATCTCAAACTAGGATAATGAAAAAAAGGAACACATTTTTTCTAACCCCAAGTGATATTTTAAGGCCTTTTACCCATAACAACCAAAAGAGATGAGAATACTATCTGTTACTTAAGTTACCTGATGTTTCTCATTATAACACACCAATTTCAATATTTAATGTTTGAGAGTATAGTGTCAACTTAGACTAAAATTTCTGTATCAAGCATCTGTCTGAGACCATTTTTCAATAAAAGTAGTTTTCATCTAAGAATGAGTCTGTGTGTATGAGTATCTATATGATACTTGATTACAAGTTAAAAAAAACCTGATGATCCTTTCACTGGATGACTGATACTTCTGCCCTTTGCAGTAGAGAAGTAAATTTTAGAAGGATGTGCTTTGATAAGGATGGGTTTGTGTCAGAGGCTTTATCAAGTCTTTCAGGAATGCAACACCAGGTTAATGACCTGTTCAACTATTCATAGCTGGCATGCTCAGGCCTTGACTTAAGCAGCACTTTTCCTGCTATTATACATTTGAACTTCTGTGGCCTATCATATACCCAAAAAACTTCTGAAATCAGGGATATCTTTCCCAAAGACCATCTGTCTACACCCTCAGCAAGCCATGTGAGAAAAAGAGCACCATGATGTACAGTCATCATCAGGAGAGAGACAAAGTAGGACTGTAAAGAAAGAACTGATGCCTAGTAGATGCAGTGTATGGAAGCTGAAATGGGTACAGTGCATTACTGGAGTAGAGGACAGACAAAAAGGAGAACAGGAATGTATCTGTCCCATTTCAAGGCTGGAAGCAACAGGCCAAAGGGAACAACACCAGAAAGTGGGGACAGAAGAAGCTCAGAGAGCCATATGGGAACCAGTAATGCTACATGATAAAACCAGAGCAAATAAGAACTTGGTTGGGCCAGGAACTAAGACTACACAGAGTATTTCACGTAACACTGGATGTAAGAAATCTGAGCCTAGACTGGCAGAGAAAAACAGGACTAATCACATCGAAGAAAACTACTTCTGTCCCAGTGCAATACATAGCCTGCAAGAAAGTATCCCTCAGTAAATGTAATCAAAACCCATGGTGAAAGAAGGAAGGCTATTGCATTTCTCTCTAGCACAGATCCATGTCAACACTGTCACCATCAGTTACTTCATTAGCTCAATTTACTGAGACCTATGAGAGATCTGAAGTATTAGACTTTACTCTTGTATGATTCCTTATGATATAACTACTGAGTCTGGAAGGCAAGTGGAAGAGTTTGCTTCTAAGGCTGGGAAATATCAGATTTAAAATAACCTTCTCACACTGAATGTATCCCCTTTTCTAGCTATTTTGTAGCTGATAACATATTGGGAAACACTTTCCTTTTCTGCCACAATGTTCTTCTCCTCAAAATTTCTGCTGAGGAAAAAAAAAAAAAAAAAAAAAAAAGACTGCAATGTCAACAGAAAAATTCTCTTCACAAATGAAATAAGGCATTATCCAGTAATTCACTTTCTTTCAGTCTAAACTACTTTAAACTATTTATCTCTTCTTAGGTGGTTACTCCAACTGTCTTTACAGACATATTAATCTCTTCCTGCTCTACACTCACTCTCTGTCTCTCTAGGGGAAGAAGAAGCTGGGCTGCTTCTCTATCTCTCATTTTGCTAATGCATGTCTTTTTAAGAAGGCATCAACATACAGTGGAACTGACTCTAATGAGGCAGAGTTAATAAAAATTTCAGAAGAAGCAAAAAATTATAGTGAGCATGCATTTCAGACATGGGTTCCAAACCAGCTTTATGATCTTCTTGGGAGAATTTTTTTTTTTTTTTTTTTTTTTTTTTTTTTTTTTTTTGGCGGTGGGGGGGGAAGCTTTACATTAATAACATGAGAGAATGGTAGAATGGGACCAGCTGAAGTTCAAATGTTAAATGTTAAGAATGTGCTACTGAGCAAGGTGGCAATGAACAAGCAGAGAAAAAAATGAATGTTGGTAACAGGAGTCTGACTAGTAAGTATTAAAAAAAAAAAAAGTATCATTGATGGTAACTGAAGCTACACTCTGAAGCTGAGATATCACTGCTTACTTCAGAGATAGCAGCCCCTCAGGCCCTCACTGAATACAGTTGAAAATGTTAATAACAAATGGCAGAAGAAAGCAAGCGGCCTCTAATACATGGAAATCGTTCTATTATCACGGGAGACCTCAATTTGGCAGGTAGACTTAGGAAGTCTTGCCAAGTCAGAGACAAAATGTCCAAGTATCCCTCCCCAAACAGATATTTTTCCTAATGCTAATGGTATATTATGCAATATGAGGTACATCAGATCTTTAACAGAAAAAAGTTGACCAGGGGCCTGAGTATATTTCTCATGTGAAGCCAGTGATCCAGAACTCATTATCGATATGAGGAAATTGATTGAAAGTCTCTATCACAGCAGCATTTAGGAACCATGATTCTAAAAGCTGGTAATACAAAAGCACAAGGAACATAGTGGTGAAACAGATGATGAGGAAAAATATTGATAGCTGCTACAGATAGTTAAAAACACTTTAAGAAGAACAGCCCAGTAATTGTGAGGCTATGTATAACAATTATAAGGCATCCAAAAGAACTGCCCAGAAGGAAAACATTAACTAAAGCTTTAGACAACTGTATAAATAATGTGCAGTGTGTAAAGTGAAGCCTTAGATGCCAGATTGCAAAAA
>JANHGN010014251.1:118551-136110 GCA_024605025.1 Megaceryle maxima
ACTGGGCACCACTGAAAAGAGACTGGCTCCCTCTTGTTTGCACCCTCCCTTCAGGTATTTACACACTTTGTAAGATTACACACACACACACACCCCATGCCTTTTCTTCAGGATGAACAGTCCTAGCTCTCTCAGCCTTTCCTCATCAACTTTATGGGTGAGGAAGGTAGAGATTTTGCAGTCAGAACAGAGTTTGACTAGAAGCTACAGAAAGGAGTAAATTAACCAAGCAAAAATCTGAGACTCAACTATTTTAGTTCAGGAATAACTACATCATTGTCTTATTCCTATGTCAGGGGCCTTTGGGGTGGATTTTCTCTCCAGGGCATAAACCCCCCCCCCCCCCCCCCCAAAACAGTGAATTAGGTCTCAGGACAAGAATGGATCTCTCAACATTGCAGTTTGCATGAAGGCATAACAGCCAACATGGCAGGCAGTGATAATTTGTCTTTGCTGTCACTCTGTTGACTGTATAGGAAGGCAGGTCTGGAAGCTCAGGGGAGGATAAGCAATAAGGATTACCCATCATTCTCTTGATAGCAGAGATCTGTAATGGTTTATCTACCTGTAGCAGCACAGTAGATAGAACACGGTCCTGCAACTTTAAGCAGGAAAAGTTTGCATCTGTTAAATACATGAACATTAGGAAAATTTCCAAGTGCTAGAACATGTTTAAGTGCTACTGCAAGTTCAGTAGAGACTTTAGAAGTTCAAAACTGAAATTTGTTAGGAGTTACATAGTATGAACTATCCCTTCTGCTGGATAAAAAAATTTCCCACAAGTCCATGGGAAACAGGAAAAAAAAAAAAAAAAAAAAACAAACCAAAACCAAAAAAAGGGCATGTTAGGGTTATCTGTTTGATAAGCCTTAAATAAGCTAGACTTTCAGATATGTTGAATGTTATGTTCTGAAACATTACCACATTTATGTAGTACTGTTAAAAAAAGCAGAAAATGAGAGATATAATTGGTATTACTAGTTTGGCTTCAACTTGGCTACTGTTTCTAGATCCATAACCTTAAATCTAAAGTCAAAGCCAGTATATCTATTTGGGTGTATGAAGCAAAGGGAAGTATCTGAGAACAGATATCAAATCTTGACTCATCCATGGATAAAGCTGTTTCTAAATGATGTACTACATCCAGGCTTGCATTTAATCTTTACCCTAATTACTGGAGGACAGTGATTTTTTTTTTTCAGTCATTTCTAAGAAGCCCTTTAAACAACTGCCAGAATTAAATAGTTGTGGTTGTTTATTCTTTTCACAATTAACAGCACATAAAATGTTTATCCTTTCACTCTCTGCTTCTGAGAAAGCCATATGACCCTTTCCTTCTCATTCCCCTTTTCTTTTTATGGTTTTTCTTAAACACAGCTCCTGAAATTTGGAGTTGGTGATAAATTTTAAAAACATGAAGGTACAAAAATTTCCCTCATGTTGGCATTAAGTAAATACAAAAGAAAACAACTACAAGACAGCTGTTAGTATATTTTATTTGTTTGTAACTAAGGAAAGAAAAGGTGTGTTTTGTTCTTATAACTCATTTCAGCTACATAGATCCATGCACTTTAATGTTCCAAACAGCCAGAGCAATCACAGTTAATATAAATTTTATTTGTTCAGAAGACCAGATTTTGCATCTATGAACTACCAGAGACTAGCTCCACTTCCCACCCACCTAAAGGGAAGAATAAATTATACATCCAAATGCTTGCTAGGAGAGAATATTTTATTTAATAGTAAACAGGTATATTTTGTAGAAATATTTTAGATGTCAGGGTGGTATGGATTAGCATGACTGTGCATGGAAAACAACACTCTTATACAGATTTTTACTAATTGGATTAGGAGTCTAAGGCTGTGCTGCCAACAGAAACACCCACAACCCAGTGCTTCTGACAACAGTACTTTGTTTTAAACTTCAGCTCAAAAGCTCAAGTTTATTTATGGAAGATGTAAATGGAATCTGAAATCTATCCCTGTCTTCTGAAAGTTTCTGTGATATAATGTTTTAATACAGGTTGTCTTTCCTAAAGAGTATTTTTCCTTCTTGCAAGTCTTCTTGCAGAGTTATTAGAGCAATCACAACTTTTAGTCTGAAAGAAAACAATACAGCTATTTTATCAAAGAATGATAAAAGTCAGTCTTCTACAACACACCTTATACCACAAGTTTCCACACATTTTCTACTTACTTCCACATCTTTATCAATTTTTTATTAAAACCAAAATTTGATCTAAATCTTTCAGTGACTTTTCTTGAATTCAGATTATGTCCAGATGACTCTCAAGTTATATTCTACCTTTAATATTCTACCTTTAATATTCTCCATTCAGTATCATCTGTAGTTTTGTATCCTAATTAAAACCATTCATGGTTCATTCATTTCCCGCTAATGGTTTAATACTCGTGATAGGTTTAATAAGCATTCTGTTTATGACATTACTGTACGCTTTCATATATGATATTTAAACAGCATACATTTAAAACAGTATTATGGTGCTTGCATGGTAGTATGATCAGAGTTCTATGAGGCTGACTAATATAGTCAGATAATTTGTGGATCTGTGGAAGCAATTTAAGAAAAAGTTCAGTTTGAATGCTAGTCTGTTGAAAGGTTTTTGAACCATATCAGTTTTGAATTTTAAAAGATATTGTCTATCTCCAAATTTTGTGTGTGTGTCTGTGTTGGTAAATGATTTTCCTGGTTTCTCTAGGACAGAGTCCAGCCATGGACAGTCACGGTCTGCAGGCTGTTATCTGTTTTGAGTTAGCCAGGGCAGCTGACCTGTGTACCCCATACCATAAACATCACACATATATTATTCTGCATACATGGTGTTTATGATGACAATACAGCCAGTATCACTTTAGAGCTAGACTATGGAAGGCAAATCAGAAGTTCTGGGTTTTGCTCATAGACTAGCTCAGCCATAGTAAATACTGAGATGCCAGCTGGTAGTAGCTCTGAGAAGGGGCAGACATCTGTGAACCTGGAGGTACCAGATTTTCTAATCCTGATTTAACAGAGTTCAAAACCTAAGTGCCAGATTGCAAGAACACCCTATCAGTGCAGGCTGGTAGCATGTCGCCCATGCAGGGGACACACAAATGATGCCTGGATGTATTTGGTCATGCAGCCTGCACAAGGCCTTGACCCAGTGCTCTGCAGGAAATCAAATCTTCATGACTCTTAATCACAATGTTTGACCAATTCAACATGAAAAGGCTGAAGCAGCTGGTTAGCCTATTTCTTGCCTCATTGCAAAGGCAAAAAAACCCTAAACCCAAACAATTACAAGAAACAACACTGAAAGGAAGACTCCTAATATTAGTGGAGCAGTTGTAACTAACTTTGAAATGGAGCAATTGGTTATTGTATTTTAGCCTACCTACCTTCCCACTGTTCTTTTTCTTTCTTTCTTCAGTAAAACACTCTTTCTTCTGCCACTTCATCATTTGTAATTGAGCACAAGTAGAAATACTGGGAATGGGAGAGGTTTGGTAATTTCTCCTACTCTTCCAGATTGGAATTTGATTTATTAATGGCATGTGAAATTTACACCCAGTGCTTTCAGCTACATGGCAGAAGGGTTCCAGGAATAGAAGCCTGGATGTGATCATGTGGGCTTAGGGTGGAGGTTGTTTTGTTTTCTTTTACATGCATAAATCTTTAAAAGATAAAAATCATGTTTTTAATATATTAAAATTAAACCATGCCTTTCTATTCCACCTTCCCCTTAAGGAATATGAGAGCTACCAGGGAGCTATTTCTTCTGTGTTAGAGCACAATTAATATTTCTCACTTTTCTTAATCACTGGTACTTCTGTAATACAAATGCTGTTTGGTAGATCATGCTGAATAAAAAATATTTAAAATTGTGTTATGTTGCAAATGTGTCTTTATTTCTACTACCCATGTAATATTAATTGATTTTGGTATGTGTAAAGCTAGTTAAAGGATTACACTTTCCTCTACCATAATTATACTAATTTTTATGATATTTCAACCACCAATCTGTTAAATCGCTGTCTCTGACTTCACTGAACTTTCAAGCAAACATTGTTATATGCCAGTAATGGAACAAAATGGAAGAGTATCTTGAAAACTTTTTATTTTGATTAGCTTGTGTTTTGAAAAAAACAATACCCTCTTTTTTAAAAAAAATAGTAATTTTAACGTTGAGATAAGATACACATTGAAATCCCTCCTTTTCTGCACACATTCTATGTGGGAAAATAAACATTTTCCAAAGTTTATTTATCTGTGTGATAAAAAATTTCTTTCCATGTAGAGTCAGTGTAACTTTAGAGTATCATCTGATTTGGGGGACTAAGGAATCCCAGTTCCATTTGCCTTGCTAATATAGAGAAACATGCTAGTTTTATGACCATTTTTAGTGTTGCTGTCTTTAAGACTCTAACCACTTTTTTATTGCAGCATTACAGCTCCTGCTGAATCTGCTGAACAGATTTCCTTCAGGCTATAACATAAGGATCCAGAAAGTTTATTTTGTTCCTTCATTTTGGAACTGGCTTTGGCAATAGCTTTAGTTATTGAAGTGGCAGTATTTCGAGTGTACAAAACATGAGTATGGTCAATGTTCATGTCTTCAAACCCGTGTTTTGAAAACAAACAGTCAATGTACATTTTAAATAACAGTTGTACAAGCAGTTGTACAAGAAAACATTGCAACACTTAAATCACTATACATACATTCTGCTTACACAATCAATAACTTAAGTTACTCAGGATTTTTTTTGTGAACAGAATACTAAATGGTACATTTTTACTGGTCTTTCTATTCTCAGGAGCAGAAATAACATTCATGGGGATTGAGCTTGGTTCAATTAATTTTCCACAGTCTGTAATATAATGCTAATCAATGTAACAGTGAAACTAAGGTATTTTCATTTTGTTTGGGTTTTGTTTGTTTGGAAAGAAGGAAGAACCAGGAAACTACACCCCAATCACCCTCACCTCCATCCCTGGAAAGATGATGGAACAGCCTTATTCTAGGCATTATCTCAAAGCATGTGGAGGAAAAGAGGGTTATCACAAGTAGTCAGCATGGATTCACTAAAGGGAAGTCATGTCTGACTAATCTGATAACCTTCTATGAGAGAGTGGCTGGATGGATAGATGAGGCGACATCAGTGGATGTGATCTTCCTTGACTTCAGCAAGGCTTTTTACACCATCTCCCATATCATCCTCATAGGAGAGCTTAGGAAGTATGGGTTAGATGAATGGACAGTGGGGTGGATTGAAAACTGGCTGAAAGATAGATCTCAGGGAGTTGTGATTAGTGTCAGAGTTTAGTTGGAGGTCCATAACAACTGGTGCTCCCCAGGGGTCTATACTGGGTCCAGTCCTGTTCAATATATTCATCAATGACCTGGATGAAGGGATAGAGTGTACCCTCAGTTTGCTGATGATACAAAACTGAGAGAGGTGGCTGATAGACCAGAAGTCTGTGCTACCATCCAGCAAGATCTGGAAAGGCTGGAGAGTTAGGTTGAGAGAAGCTTTATGAAATTCAGCAGAGGAGTATACAGTACTGCACTTAGGGAGGAATAACCCCATATATGAGTACAGGTTAGGGGCTGACCTTCTGGAAAGTAGCTCTGTGGAAAAAGACCTGGGAGTCGTGGTGGAAAAGCAAATCATGAGCCAGCAATGTGCCCTTGTGGTCAAAAAGGCCAATGGTATCCTGGGGTGCATGAAGAAGAGTATGACAAGCAGGTCAAGGGAGGTTCTCCTCCCCCTCTACTCTGCCCTGGTGACGCCACATCTGGAGTATTGTGTCCAATTCTGGGCTCCCCAGTTCAAGAAGGACAGGGAACTGATGGAGAGGGTACAGCAAAGGGCTACAAAGATGATTAGGCGACTAGAAGATCTCTCTTATGAGGAAAGGATGAGGGAGTTTGGTCTTTTTAGTCTGGAGAAGAGAAGACTGAGGGGGGATGATATCAATGGTTATAAAAATATTTAAAGGATGGGTGTCAGGCAGATAGGACCTGTCTTTTTTCAGTGGTGCCCAGCGACAGGACAAGAGGTAACAGACACAAACTTGAACATAGGAAGTTCCATCTAAACATAGGGAGGACCTTCTTTACTTTGAGGATGATGGGAGTACTGGAACAGGCTGCCCAGAGAGGTGGTGGAGGCTCCATCTCTGAAAACTTTCAAAACCCACCTGGATGCATTCCTGAGTGACCTTCTCTAGGTGGACCTTCTCTAGGTGAACCTGCTTTGGCAGAGGGATTGGACTAGATGATCTTCAGACATCCCTTACAACCCCTACCATTCTGGGATTTGCCTGTCTCCTTGGTGTCTGCTATTGTCAGAGACAGAATGTAGCACTAGATCTGATTTCACACAAGCAATGTGCTCTTAATGACTAACACAGTAACTATGACATTCATCTAAGGCTGGAATTGCTGTGCCTAAATCCTAGGCTTTAAGATAGTTTTCCCACATCTGCAGTAAATGTTCTGACTGCAAGAGTACTGACTATTCTGGGACAGCTCTTCCTCTCCCCTTTGAGTTAGGAAAACTACCCTGAAGCTAAGAAGCCACCCATTAGCTAAAGTTTTGTAGAAATAGTTACTTTCCCACAGAACATTTCAGCTTCATTGAAAAATTCCTGTTCAAGTTTAGTGACAATACCACACTAAAATGTAGCGGGTAATGCATGAGAATGTACAGCACTTGAAAAAACATACTTACATTTATTCTACTAATATTTCAGATTTTATGTCTCTTCCTCCTTATGGAAATTGCAAATAATCAATCCACTTTTCTTTCAGTAGTTCCAGATAGTTTATAACCAATGTCTTAGTATTATCTTGGTTCAAGAATAAGAAGCCTCAGACAAGTCAATCTCAAAAATTCTCTTTTAAAGGCAATTCCTTACTGTATAGCATGTAGATTCTACTTTTAAGTGAAGTTAAAATGATAAAGTAGTTCAAAGATCAACAACTTCCTGAAGTGTAAGAGTTATTAGACAAGTGTTCAGGCAAAAGATTCTCACTCTAAGCTCTAACAATTTTAAAACAAAAGAAGTTTGGAGACACCTCTCCCAGAGGGGGAAAAGAGTATTTGCCCAAGAGATTACTGGGCTGATTGACAGGGCTTTTAAACTAAATGGGAAGTGGGAGAGGTATAATAATAAAATAGGGATTATCTGTCCAAAGAGGCAGAATGACACACCAGGGATGGAGTGAAGGGGTGACTTACTGGAACATGTCCAGAGGAGGGACACCAAGATGATCAGGATCTCTCGTATGAAGACAGGCTGAGGGAGTTGGGGCTGTTCAGCCTGGAGAAGAGAAGGCTCCAGCAGGAACTTATAGTGACTTTCCAGCCTAAACTATTCTATGATTCTCAGTTCATTTTACACTGGTTACGCTGATTAGTGAAGCCATATTTGTGCTTTTTATTTGAATTTATTTGAATTTTATTTGAGTTATTAGAGTAGGATGATTACACATTGTCTTTATTACATCCATAAATAAATAACAGTTATTTGCTTCTTGGTATTAGTTTGTTCCATCCCACTTCAAGTTAAACATGACATCTAATGGAAAACTATTCAAACTCAATGAAACATGATGAGCTTGTCCCTTAGTCATCTCATTTTCCTATAGAAAGGCAAAAATATTCTTAAAAAGCTATACTAAATATGGAATGCTCGACAATTTACTTACTGTTTTTTTCTTTTTTTAAATAGCCTAAAGGTGATATCCCACCACTTGATATCACCCCAAGTCTGAAAAGGAAAAGAACAGCTCTGCACACATTGAGAAGATAAAAAGATTAAAAAGATGCTGAATTAGTTCAAGATTTAGTTCATGATGAATGTTATCTCAGATCTAGTGTCTGCAAAATGTCAATCACAGCCAACATTCACTTCATCCATGGTATATCACAAGGAACAACTGGCCTGCATTGTGTAGTTGAAGACCACAGGATACACAGTCTTAATTTTGCTTTTGAGTGCCCTTTCCTGTTACTTTGTTTGTACTGGTTTTAATACACCTATTAATATCTATTTGTTTCCAACTTCTTCTGCAGTGCTGCATCTTACACTGCATTACACCTAGAAGCTCCAATTCTGAAATATAATTCAGATTTCTTAGTGTCTGCAGGAGCAATTTGAATTTTTACAATGAGGAGTAACTGTAGGGCAGAAATCATGTAAATAAACTGATAGCCTGGATAAAAACATTCTCCTCAGATATGATGAGAATAACTTGGTTTTGTTCCATTTATTTTTGTGCACAACTAAAATTCTGTTATGAAAGCTGGATGACACCAGTAGTGAAAGGAGGAGACACATTCCTTTCCCCACGTATGCTGGTGAGGTCATTGGCCAAAGAAGTGACAGGGTGCAACAAGCCCAAGGGATGCAACACAGATTTGGAAGCTGAAATTTACACAGAGAAACCAGTAATCCATTGAACTGGCAGGAAGGTCCTTGGAAAAGTCCAAAGAATAATTTTTTGAGACAAATGGCAACTGAGTCTAAGACTATGCATTGGCAGGAAGCGAGTACTTCCTTGCAAGAACACAGTGGGCATGGAGTATTCCAGATCTCATTTAATAAATTAATCTTTCAGAAATTTTAAAACCTTTTCTTTGATACCTCAATATAATACTTTAGGTAAACTGAACTGCAAGATAAGCTTAAAGTGGGCACGTCTTGGGTTTCTTTCATATGCAGTTTATTCCATTCTAACAACAAATCCTCCAACCTTGTCTTTCATCACAGAGTAGGTGCTTTCAGTCTGAACTGAGAGTTAGACTGTATCTCTGCTAGAGCAGAAAACATGGACTGATAGCACAAGGATCTGGCAGGCCTGTGTTCTATCTTTGCCTCCTTCAGACATGGTCATACACGTAGTTGACTATAGTCCAGAGCATCTGCTTCCGGTAAACTAGAAGCAATACTATGGAGTTTGCCTACAGGGACACACATGAACAAGACTGTTTGATATGGTTTTTGTTAGTAAGAAATGAAATCACTTCTCCAGAGACATTTGAAAGTGAACCCAAGAAGAAAAATAAAATGGTCGTTGGGATGGGACTTTGGGACTGACTTCAAATATAAGGAGAGTAAGCAATACTGTGCTTCAGTACTGTTTATCAAGAAAATACCCTGATGATGGATGTGAACACTGTGGACATGTGTTTGAGGACTGGAGGACTTCCAAGTGCTTCATGGTAATTGATCAAGAGTCATGAATCCTTGCTCAAACACAGTTTTCAGGAAAAATCAACATGTCTTCTAACCCTGGCTTCGTCAAAGATGTCTTCTATGTCCCTGGAAGATATAGGAGTGTCACTAGTTCTTCTACTTGTTTCATCACATCAGCAAATAGCCTTAATTCCCACTTTTTACAAAAGTGATGAAAAGCTGTGTTTTGGCAGACACAGACTCCCAAAAAGGTGAGTTTATTATTACTCAGTACAAAAGTGCTCAATGACAACAACATGTCTTTTTGGTACTCAGATTACAACACACCAAATTACCCACAGGTTTTTGTACAACCGAGCATAGAAACAAGTCTGGCCTTAAGAGAAGAGGCCAGAAGAAAAATTATAAATCAAAATATTTATTAATTCATTTATCTTTGGTTCCTCACAGCAAATAAATTACTTCATTCTGTACTCAAAACTTTCCTTCCAAATCTTAAAAACTTTCACTAAAAATACTCTGAATTTCAGCTGAATCAAAGAAGTTCATAAATCATCCCTATAAACAGGAACACCAAGTGGCTTCTTAGAGACTAAAGTTGATGTCTAAGTTTTTCCCTCAAAACACATATTAGTAAACACTTGTTTTGGATAAAGTGCATCAGAGCATATGCACAACTTTGTGCTTTTAAAGATTAAGGCAGAATATCAACTAAATTATATGATACAAGATATTTAGATGCACCCTGAAACACAGCCTATATAATGAAATGTTTTAAGTGCAAAAAACTTGTAAATTATGTCTGAAGTACCAGCTGAAGTGTACAGCTTAAGGCACCACAGCATATGTACAGTGGAACTGAATCTCAAAGTTCATAGAATTGCAGATTATTTCTGCAAGACATGCAGCAAATTCTATCTGTTGTAGGAAAAACTGCTTGCATACTTTAAAAAATCATGCACTAGTTCATTACAGCCTTATTATTTTAACACAGAGATAACAAGAATTTTAACTCAGATGTCAATACCTGGAAATAAAGAAGTGAAGTGTTCACTATTTTTATTCTGCAACATCTTGTGAGAAAAGGCTGAGGGAGCTGGATCTTTTTAGCTCGTAGGAGACTGAAGGGTGATCTCATTAATGTTTATAAATATGTAAAGGTTGAATGTCAGGAGGATGGAGCCAGCCTTTTCTCAGTGGCATCCAATGATAGAACAAGGGGCAACAGGTGCAAGCTGGAACATAGGATTTTCCAGATAAATATGAGAAAAAACTTCTTACAGTGAGGGTAACAGAACACTCGAATGGGCTGCCCAGAGAGGTTGTGGGGTCTCCTTCTCTGGAGGCATTCAAAGCCTGCCTGGACACATTCCTTTGTGACTTGATCTAGGTGATCCTACTCTGGCAGGGGATTGGACTAGATGATCTTTTGAGGTCCCTTCCAATCCCTAATGTTCTGTGATTCTGTGATCTCTATTAGTGTTCCAGCTGTGTCTTGGGCCACTGTAAAATGAATATAAGCCACCAGCAGCATTTTGCCTTTATTGGCTATCTGTCATAGGAAACTACTCATCCACATCCACTAGGATATCATGAAGTTGCAGGTCAAAAATACTAATTCAGTTACAGAATAAATAAGAATATCCCTTCTGAGAAGTAAAGCTAAATCCTGACAGTGTGAACTAAAGGAAAAAAAAAAAAAAAAAATTGTATGTGCAATTTTTTTACAGATGAAAGTCAAAACTCTTGGGGTTCAGAGCAGTGACAAAAAAAACAACCAACCAACCAAAAACCAAACAAACACCAAACAAACAAAAAACACAAAACAAACAACCCCCCCCCCCAAATTTAAAAACAAAACCAAAACAAACAAAAACCACAAACAAACACAAAACCAAAACACAAAAAACCCCAACATAATATGAGAAAAAGGAAAACTACAAACCAGATTGACAGGTGATACTAGAAGAGCTCACTTTGGGTTTTTCCCCATGAAATAAAATAAATGAGTATATATTCAAATACGCAAAATGCAGCAGAAATTCATGGTGTTTACTAGCTTGGGAAGGACTCTAGATGAGGTAAAATAATCTGACTAGGAAGTTAAAGTGTGATGGTTTTGCAGACAAAACACACAAAAAGACTAAATTGCTAAGTCTAAGTAAGTTGCTTAATAACCATCCCGGAAAAGCAAGACCTCAAGAGCATTACTAGGACTGACTCTGCTGAGAAGAAAAAAAAAACCTTGCATTTTTGAATTTACTACTAGATTTAACTAAATAGTATGTATTAACAGTATGTTTCTAGCTGACTAAGGAATATCTAAACAAATAAACAGCAAGCGATTGAAGAGGTAAGGACACATAGATTAGATTTCACAAGCAAATTCATATTTCTTCCATCTTTAAATACATCTACACACTAAACAGAATACATTGATTTTTTCCGTTTTCCAACTTCATTGTAGGAATGTTTTCACTCTGTCAGGAAGGTACATAAGTGAGCTTCTAAAAGTAGTGCAAAAAGAAAAAATAATCCAGTTTTATCTAGCTCTGTATTTGGACATAAAGCACTTAAGGATCTGTTGTGATGTTATAGGACTTTTTCTGAAGAACTGTGCAAGATACAGCTTCCTGATGGGCAGTAAACATCACAAAATAGATATTTCACCCACTTATTGTTGTGCAGCCACTTTAAAAGCACTGTGCAAACAATATCACCATAATAATGCTAATTCCCATATGTCATATCCAGCTTTTGACAGGTGAAATGTAAAAAGCTGCCAAGCAGAGTATCACAGACAAATGCTGTTGAAGAATCATCTCTGTTCAGGAAGTCAGGACATGTTGCCCAAACAATTTACCATGAAACAGCCTAATATGCACATTTACAGGATATTAGCCAGTTTGAAATACATGTCTGTAAATTGGCAATTATATCTGAAGCACTCACCAGGGAATGCTTCCACCACAGAGGGCACCTCCATAGCACAGTACCTTCCAATGCCAAAGCTTTTGTGACATAACCAAATATCCCATGAGATTTCCAAGCATTAAACATGACAGGGAAAATCACCTCAGATCAAAAAAATTCACTGAAGTAGCAGTAGTGATCTTAGGCACTTCTTACCTCCTATGGCTGGAGTTGCTTCAGCCATTCCAGGTAACAAGCCAGCCCAGTATGACAAGTCATGAGTCTCTTACCAGGTACTTAGTTCTTCCTAATTCTATTAATTTTAATTTAGCAGTGCCAGGTTTGCTCCTCAAGCTTTCATGCTTCCATAAGGCTACTAAACCTTTACAAGTTGTATGTTCCAATTTTTGGAAATTGAATAGAAGCAGTGCCTTCAAATTAACCTGAAGAAACAAATTTCTATGAATCTCTTTCTTCTGCTTCCCTATGGAAAAACAAACATTTCTAAACAAGCTCTTGAGCAAGCACAGTACTGGAGTTCTTTGCTGGTCAATGGAAAAAATAAAACCCATTCATAAAGATATATTAGCTTTTAAGATTTTCTATAAATGTATATTACAGCCAGGTTTCATTTCATCTTTCTCAAGATATTTCAGTATTTCTTTCTCTACTGACAGACAATGAAGTGAATGGAAGTCTCAGGAGCTTAGGCTAAAATTTTAGTTCCATCTGGTTGATTAACACCTCTACACTTAACCTCACCTTAATTATCATCAATGCCACTCAAAAACTTTTATTACCATCTACAGAAAGCATATTTCCCTCTTTTGCTGTCATATTTACTATTATTGAAACTATAGGACTAAGTCCTTTATGGGTTAATTTATAATGACTATATATCTTGGCTATTCACATTATTGAAGCCTTTAGAAATTACCTCTGCTTGCAGGCCTAGATGCTTACAGTATACTGGAAATGCAATCTAATCAGGAAAACAAATTATTGGAAATCAGGAAAATCATTGTCTATAGTACTTAGAGCACATCAATTTTCAGAACTTGGCTTGTCTTGGTATAAGAATTTAATTAGAAAGATATGCTGGATAAAGCTAGGAAAACACAGATGCAGGTGGCACACTGAACATCAGTAGCTTGAATGCAGGATGCTACCCAAAGGGGAACTTGGCACTTGTAAAATCCAGTGAATCCAACAAGAGAAGTTTCCAAATATAAAGAAAACTAATTATAATGTTACAAAGAAATAGATATGCTGCGTCTAGAAGAGCTTGACTTCCTATCACATGACAATAACGTACCTGGAGGCAGACTTCATTGTCTTCTTTTAGGCTTGCATATTAAAATATTCTTTCCTCTTAGAAATTTATGTGCTGTTCATACAGATAAATTAGATTATTTCCATCCATTCCCATCAGGGTAGCTAATGTGTCAACATGGCAGGAGGAAAGGATAAAAAAATCAGAAGCACTGTTTTAGGCAAAGGATACTTATTTCTCCTAATAATGCCAGTGTATTTGCAATAAAATGCACTAAAGGAAGTACAACAAACAGAAAACTAGTAACATGATATCCTTTTTCACATGAAGTCCTTGAGGTGACTGTGAATATTTTGGGCCCAATTCTGATCCATGTTCTCTGTCTGCCAACTCTCTTCAAGTTAACAGCTCAATAAGGAACAACACAATACACTTAGCCCAGGTTTAAAAAACAGACAAACAATGGTTATGTTCAGCTGCTCTTCTTTATCTCAGTCCTGGCACTGGATTTTCCGTAATCAGAGGAGCTGCAGGATCAAGGGATCAAGACACTCCACCTTCTCTGCCAGAGGAGGACCTGAGATGGTCAACAATGCCATCAACAGAAATAACATTCAGGAGAGGCTGGGAAACAAGAGACATATAACATCATCCTGCTCATGGGGACTGCACTGCTGGGAAGGTTAGCCTGTCAGATCAGGGCTCTTTGAGGATGATTTCTTGTGAAATTTTTCATCATCTTGAAGCTGTTTCTGTTCTAGAGGACTCAGATGGAATCTTCTTCCTCCAACACCCCCCTAAATTTTGTATTTAAGGAAGTCAAAAGGTTCCTTCTTAATAGGAGAGCAACAATAATATTGTTATCAAAAATTTTTTTTTTTCTAAGGAGAGTTTGTTTCCACCAGGAAACAAACTACCACTATAATTAAGAGGAGCCAAGAGACCATCACCCAGGCAAAGAACCACAGAGCTGTATGCACCCCACTCCCAACCATCACAACTGCTTCTCAAACCACCAATTTCTTGCTGTCAGCAGAGGCAAAGAACTCAGACATAAATGGCTGCATCACGTCATTTCCAGAACCTTAGCATTGCTGTTAGTGGCATGAATACAGGAGATGCACAGGCAGACTAAATGCAGGCAGAGTACAGACTGTTTCTTCACACTTGGAAGCAAATCTCTTTAGGATGGAGCTTTGCCTTATCAAGTAGAAATGCATGAAAGGCCTGTACTACTCATTTTGTTTTGCATGGAGAATTGACATATGTACAGCAATAACAACAACCAGATTTGTGAAAAATGCATTTTCAAACATATTGTGCTTTTCCCCACCTGGGCCTTCACTGTATGTTCTAACATCATCATGCAACTCTTTTATTAACACCTTGCAAAATACAGAAGCCTTTTCAAGAAATATGTCACAGTTTAGGGTCCGGGCCATCTGCTAGACCTATAACAAATGCTCTCTGTTAACCCCCCCTCCTTCTATTTCTATCTATTAGAAAAGAAAAAGAGCTTTAATGAAAATAATAATAATTATTATTAATAATGGATTATATACAAATATTTACAGACCCAATATTGAACCCAACCCCCCTCATTGAAATAATGTCACTCACTGATGCTCTGGAGCAGACACTGCGGATGTCCCAGACTGGACTCAGTGGCAGACTGAAACTGGATTCAGGAACTCACGGATTGGGATTGAAGGCAGAATGGAAGGAGCCCTCCTTGGATGTCAGCCATTGAAGAAGAGAAGTTGACCCTCATGATCCCTCAGCTTTATACCAAATATGATGTATATGAGATGGAACCCCTCATTGGTCAGTTTAAGGTCACCTGCCCTGTCTGCTCCTCCCTGAAGGAGCAGCCTTCTGCTTTCTGCACCCCCCAATGTGGTACACAAGATTTAGTAGTGACCACAGTCTGCATACCAATCCTTGTAACTCTAAACATTGAGCATTATCATTACTAGAAGAAGACACTGTCTGTCAAGACATGTTGTTAACTTCAGAAAGTGCAGTTAATTAGAAGAACTGAACTGAAAAGTAAAATCACTTAACAGAATCAGTTCTGTTCTCACTCAGACTAGGACAGAATGCCACCAGCCCTTGAAGATACTTTACCAAAGGACATCCTAATGAAAAACAACCATGTATTTTTACAGACTACACAGCAGTTACATAGTGATAAAAGCCAATCCATCTTATTGACAAAAGCTGGTTAGCTTTCTTAATCTGCACATACACTTTCCATAAAGGGGCACAGATGCAATATATTACTGGATTCTCAGGATGACTGAAAAGGCAAGACGTTGCAAAAGAATAACAGCTAATGAATTTTAAGATTTCTGTTTTCATGGGGGGGGGAAGTGGGGGGAAGGTGTTCAAAGCAGATGGTAAGAGGTATTAAATAAATGATTGCTCTTTGATGGCAGCATCAGCTAGGAGGAGGAAGAAAAGATAATACAAAATTCTGACAAAAAGTCTACATAAGTTTTTAGTCCTAGAGCTGAAATGCAATGTGGTTCCTTTTGGATACAACTCTCTTTCTGAAGAGAATTATGCTCCTTGAAATTTATGGCAAGGACTGGCTGATGCACTCAATTGTCCTACCAAACCTTGTCAGTTCTGAAGGTTCCTCAGGCTGTTTAAAAGGGTCAACACAGGAAAATAGCTGCAAGAAGTGTGCAGGTCCTGTCTGAGAGCTGCAAACTGAAAATCCCACCCACGGGGTAGACCAGATATTAAGATCAAAGTTCAAATGTGGATCCCAGAAGACCTAAACAGTTACATGTGAGAGAAAAATGCTTTTTCATTCTGTACTAAATCCAGAATTTTCAGTGCTGCAAAATTTCCATGACAGTTCTTTCCCAGCTGCCCAGCTCTCAGAGCAGGAAGGACTGAAGCAAGTTAAGAGGCCAGCTCCCAAGGGGGTCTGGAATCTCTTTGCTTAGATACAGAGAAATTATACACATAATGGCATACTTTGAGTTTAAACTGTCTTTCACCAGAAGAATCATAGAACTATAAAAGACCAAGATTCCTTCAGAATTTTTTATGTTGGACTAATGTTCCCCCTGAACTATTATAACCAACCTGGAAAAGTATTTCTAACATACAACCAGAAGAAAATAACCCATTGAGTGAAGTGAAAGCTCCAATAAAATTTTCAACCAAATCCAAAATCATTAGAAACTTCAGTGGAGAACAGATACCAATTTTACCATTCAGAAAGGAAAAGGAGGCAGGTTCTGTAGAACTGACAGGATTGTTTCTTCTAAAACAATCAGTAATGAAGTACTACAGAGAAATTAGCTTGTGTAGTTTTCAAGATGGGATATCTCTCTGTGAAAAGAGGCCAAGTTCCACTTCACAAAGCCTAAGATCAGGATGGTTCAATATGGACTCATGAAGAATTGTTTCTTTTAAAAACAATCCTAGAAAAAGCTTCATAAGGGTGAAACAGGAGTGCTAAAATTTCTTACAGACTTCAAGCTGCAGTTAAGAAAAACACTCTTACTCAGGAACATGTTCAAAGGACACCTCCAAGATATTTATCCCTGAAGCAATTTTGAGCTCTTGCTCACGAGTATGCTGCAATCAAGAAGAAAGGTGTGGGAAAATACAGGTCACTGAATATTTTCAGCATATTTTCAGAGCAGGAAATGTCTGTAAAGCAAAGGATATGATTGTAGCCGCAGGAAAATAACTTATCATTTAAACAATGCTGTAAACTGCGCAAAGAAGGGTATTCATCACACGTAGGCCTGTACCCTCATCCATGCTTCTCTCATGCTTGACAAAGATAAATCATAGCTAGGACAATATCCTTAAACAGAAATTAAAAACAAAACAAAACAAAACACACCCCAAAAAACCAAACCAAACCAAACCCCAAAAAAACCCAAATCAAACCAAACCAAACCAACCAACCAAACAAAAAAACCCAGTTAGTTCAGTTGCTGATTCTTATTCCTGAATGCCTAAATAAAAACAGAAATGTCTGGGTTGGAAGGGACCTCTAGAGGTCATCTAGTCCAACCCCGCTTCTGAGAGCAGGGACATCCTCAACTAGCTCTGTCAAGCCACACCTTGAATGTCTCCAGGGATGGGGCCTCAACCACCTCCCTGGGCAACCTGTTCCAGTGCTCCACCACTCTCATGG
>JANHGN010014252.1:0-17705 GCA_024605025.1 Megaceryle maxima
CCCCTTTTTTTTTTTATTTTTTATAGCTGTTCCACAGTCTATTAAACCATTACTGTCTGCTCCCCCACTTCCCACCAAGGTCTGTGTCCATTTCAAAATACACCACTTTTGATTCCAAAGCAGCCCCTGGGAATTCCCAAATCATTTATGCTGTGCAGACCTTTACTGATCTGTTTGAGTTTTTAATTGAAATCTATTTGTTCACATATATACGTACACATTTCTCTCAGCCCCTTGGCCCTTCTCCTCCTCTTGCTCTTTATGCAGAACTGAAAAACCTTGCTAAGAGGAGCCTGAGTAGGAACTGCTGTGCCTGGTTGTGCCTTGCTGGTCCTGTGTAGAAGGATGCTTCAGATTTGCATCCTGAGTGATGCTTATCAGGCTCCTCCTGCTATGAAAGGCAAAGGCTGCAGGTACTGGGATGCTTTGCAAAACAAGCTGTAGGGGTATAAGTACTGTTCACCCAAAAGACTTAGCTGGCTCCAAACACCGAGTGTGAATCCCAAGTCCTCTGTGTCTCTCTTCCCTGTACTGCTGCTGTTGTACCTCTTGGCTGTTGTCGTATAAAAAGGGAACTGGATTCCACTTGTTTCTGGAAATTGCTTTCGCACATGTTGCGAGTCTTGCCATTTCTTGTGAGGGGACTGTTTTACTTTCCTTTAAACATTCGGCTAGGTTTCATATCTCACTCCCCCCAGTTTCTCTTTCTGGAAGGTGGAACAAAACCCCTTCAGCTGTAACAGGTGGGCCCACAAGCAAAACACACAGAGACCACTGGGTGCCCGGTATCACTCTACAGGCTACAGGGAACATATAAGGCTGGGTCCTGGTGCAAGGGGTTGCTATCAGTTCCCTCCTTATACTCATTCATCTCTAAGACAAAACAGTTTTACATAGTAAATGTATCTCTGCAACTTATGAATCTACTGAAAGGCGATTGCAGGTGCCAGGGGGTGTGATTTCATCTTTTACTACTAAATATCTCTCCTGTGGTCTCTGACTGGCTGGTAAAAGCACACATTTTTTCTCAAAGTGATCTTCCACTCCATCCCTGTATCCCTTTTCTGCCAGTCCTGCATTACACAAACAGCCATGAGTACCCGGCCAGCCTGGAAAGGCCCAGGGCAGCACTGCTGCTGTGGTTGCACCACCAGCAACGCTGCTGACTGCTTTGTTACACAGTGCAGATGGCTCAGATAGACTCCACTTTCAATGAATTACTCTCTGTAGTTATTCCGAGATGCTGCGTGATGGTTTAGGGCCACCTGCAGCATCTCAGGGAGGAGGAGAGTTTCGGTGCTTAGCCAGCCGAATTGAATTGCTGTATTTCATGGCCGAGCTGTGCAAACAGGGCTCTGCGCAAGCATCTTGTTGCAAACTCAGCTTCCCCTGAGGCTCCTCCTTTCTATCCGCAATTCTTCTCCGAAAGCACCGCTGGTTTGTTTGGGGTTTTTTTTGCAGCACAAATTCCATGTCGAGGGTCCGGAGAGCTGAGTAACCACTAGAGGGAGATGATAATGACTTGTAATATTTGTAATTCTCCTGTTCTCTGTAACAAATAACAATCTGCCTTTGCAGCTGCACAGAGGTAATGAGGCTAAAGTCACTCTCGGGGACTTTTCTATACCTGGAGAGAGGGAGCTGAGCCAGGACTACTAGGTCCTTATTTTAGGGACCATCTTTGGGTTTTTATTAATATAAACACCACAGCCTTACTCTGTGCTTGAACCCCAAAGGCAAAACTTGGTTGATGCTTCCATTTAGGCTAAATAGGAGCTGTTCGTGGTGTCCTCTGAGTAGTTATAGATGAGACTAATTTGCTGTTCTTTGGCTTTTCCACCTGGAACAGAAACAGTTTGGGGGGCATCTGTAGTCATAGGTGCCTACCTTTCCTCATTTCTGATTTAAGCCAGAATTCAGTGTATATCTTTAAGGTAAAGGTAGCTCTGTGATGCCAGTGGTTAACTGGTAATTTGAAAACTGAAAATAGAATGATAAATATGATAAATACTTCCCACTACAAAACGTTCATCATGCTTGATAGTATGTGGTATCATTCAAACATTGATTTAGAATAAGTTTGTGTGATTAAATTGAAGGAAATAATTGTTTCCAATGTGCTCCTCTCAAACATTGTTTTTCTTTTCTTTTCTTCCTTTTTTTCCATCTTATTAAAAAAAAAAAAAAAAAAGGGAAAGGAAGAAAAGCTAAAAGCAACTGAGTGTGTGTGAGGGAAGGATCATTGAAAACTGAGATGCAGTTTCTTGGTCTGAAACAATGTGGGAATTTTCATTACTTGAATTAAAAAAATAAAAAAATAAAAAAAAAGAAACCCCAGACCCTGAGCAAACTGAAACATCATGTGCAAACTGCCAGATTCTTTCAGAAGCTATTTTTCACTTGAAAGCACTCACTCATGGAAAGCATTTTGCCCAGCCTTATTCCAAACACAAAAGCTGCACCTAATTGGTTTATATGTTGACAGGCATCTTATTACTGAGAATAACAGTGCGTGTGCCCCTCACCCTCGGCTGTGTGGGGATGGCCCCAGCCACTGGGCAGGAGGGAACCACTGGTTCTGGTCACCTACCAGCAATGGAGGTTTACTGCTGGGAGAGGGGACAGAAGTTTTACTGGATTCATTTTCACTTTTCCATGGCAAATCAGCTGTTTGTAAAAGTAACCTGGGTACTGGGAACTACAGCATTCAACTAATGCCATGGTGGTTTGTGTCTGCATGTTCAGTGCTCATCATGGCCTTGCTGGGACATCAGGTGTCCTGCTGGACACTGGGCTTGTTAAACAGGGGAAGTTTGGGGCAGAATTGAGCTAACCTGGGGTTTGTTTTGCAAATCCATCCTGGAGCTGTGGTGCTGGAGGTGTGCAGAGCCCAGATGCTCCTGCTTTCCTCTCTTTATGTGGTGGGAGTTGACACCTTGAATACTACAAACCTAAATACAGATGGCACATAATTGTGTTGACTGAGGCGAGTGACTTTATGTTGGCTGAGGTTTTACCTGGGGATCTCATGAGACACCAGAGGAAGGTTTCTTGCTTGTCGAGCACCGGCATGTAGCTCACACACTAATTAAACATTAAAGGGGCTTTCCAGAAGTGCCTGCACAAGGAAGGCAGCTGAGACCTCAACAGTTTTGGCATTTTCAAAAGCCTCTTTGCAAGCCTTTTGGCACCTCTCTAAATCCTTGCTGTCTGGTATCCCCTGCTTGGTGGCAACTTGGTGGTCCAGTGCAACCTCCAGCTCAGAGTAAATTAGAGCTGGTATAAGCCTACGACAGAAATAAAATGAAGACTGGCAAGGGCATTGCTCCAGGCTTTTCAAAGGACTTGCTCCCTGGAGGGTTTTGCTGCCCAGGCAGCCGTGTGAGCCTCCTCTGCCAGTTCTGCACCCTTCCAGCTGGTGCAGAATTGCTGCCTCCTGGTTCAAATAAAGTCTTGGGGGGAATGGAAGTGCTATGTGGTAGTTAATGGCGTTAAAAAGCCATTGAATGGCTGGGAGGTGGATGACAGATGTGTTTGTACCAAATGTTATTGCCATTGCACAGTTCTGTTTTTTGGGCCATATTTACACAGTCACAAGAGCTGCTGCATATTTAATATACACAGGAAATTAGAAAAACTGGAGACCAACACAGAATCAGCAGCAGGAGTTACAGATAAACTCAGGGCCTTCTTTGCACAGGGGATTTGCTCCAAACCGAACTCATGGCATGTGAAAGCCTCAGGGGCAGGAAAGGAAAAGTAATGGTTATACCAATCAAGCTTGCTCTTGCTAGAATCTGTAAACTATACATTCAGATTAATCTCAAACTCAAAGTGATGCAAAAAGGAATTCAGAGACTGTTCATTAGCTACAGGGATTGGGCATTTTTAATTAAGCCTACTATCTGATATGATACAAAGCCTTTGACTCTGCTGGATTACCTCTGATGGAGAGATCAGCTCCTGGTATTGATGGTGAGCTGCAGCAGCAGTGCATCTGGACGAGTTACCAAAGCAGCCGTTGCCTGTGCTGCCTGCAGGAAGGGCCACCAAGCTCACAGCTGGGACAGAGCCAAGTGACTTTTTTGGCTGAACCCCCTCCTGCTTATGGGGCTGGAGCTCAAGGTTGGGCTGAGCTGGTCCCCCACATCAGTGGGTTTCCTTGCCTGGGGACTAGGGTTCTGGCTCTCCTCTGGCAAGGATCAGAAAGTCTGAGTTTCCATCAGTGCAAGACACAGGCTTGAAGCAGTGCATTGCTCCAGCCCCTACTCCAGCTTGTGAGCTCTCTGAAGTCTGCAGGTGCAGAGCTCTCTTTTCTGCACCTCAGCCTGTGCCCACGTTGCTGCTTCCATGGCTGGGTTCCATGTTACTAACATCCATCAACCCGTTAGTCTGTAATTGCTCTTGGGGTTCTGCAGCAGGAGGAAAAGTGTGGCTCAGTGGCAGGTGAATTGACTGCAGGACTGAGCAGAGTCATCAATGCACTCAGAGATAAAGGAGTTGAGCTTTGCAGCTGGGAGGAATGCTTCAACTTGTTATCTTTTATAGGGAATTTAGCAGGTAGTAGGTTCCTTCTTGGTCAGTTTTGATCCTTTGCCCCAGAAACCCAGGGTGGTACGCCCTTCATGGACTGGGAATGTTACAAGGCAAAGCCAAATCCCTTGTTTAGGCATTGATTTTTCTATTTTTCCTTTTGTTTTAAACCAAAGCATCTGTCTCTTTTCATGATGTCCTGCCCAGTTAACACCATCCAGAACAGACACTGAAAATCTGCAGCACTACCAGGCACTAAGGAACAAGAGGGTTGTGTGAGAAGAGGGACTGAAACCTCCAAAGGACTGTCATCCCACCCTGAGAGCTCAGGCTTTCTTGCAAAGCTGGGATGTGCTGGAGAGGGCTCCTGCTTTGCAAAAGAATACTTGCCCCATCTCCTAGTGTGGGAGAGGGAAATATCTCCTAGGGCCGTGAGGCGTGACTTCTGGAAAAAAAAAAAAAAAAGAGGGGGGGAAGTTATTTAGAAAGGGCTGGAAAATGTCACAAGACATAAAAATATTTACAGCCAGGCAGTTTTCAGCTTCCCGAGACCAGGGACTAGAGGCAGACATGTTAAAACACTCCACATATGGCCATTGTTGCTGTATTTGTAAATGAGAGGAATCAGCAGAAACCTTACCTGGAAGGGTGGCTGGCACAGCCTGAAGCCCATGCTATGAAAAGATGAGCAGCGGAAGGGGCTGTCAAAACATGTAGGTGTTTCTGCATCTTGGTGAAGACTGACACTACCCAGCTCTGTCACCAAGAATGATCCGGCGGAGCTGTGAACCCACAATCACCTGGGCCGTCTGCAATGCAGGGACTCTGTGCAAAAAGCATGCCCTTTGTCTGTAGAATGTATGTATCTATATATTTGCTGGCATATGCTCGAGTGCACAACGAAAATATTTTGTGCTACTTATGTCTATTATTGTTTAAGTCCCTGAGCATGTCCTCTGCCAGTCATACATACCTCTGAGCAGAAGCAAACATGGTCTGGCAGAGTACTTACATTTAATAAGGCGATGGATTTTCACAGACGCTTGTCAGCCTTTCCACAGCGCTGGAGCATGCGTGGTGCTGTGAATGCCATGTGGCGTTCACAAGGCTGGGGCACCTTTTAAAATCAGTCAAACGTGGCCTTGATATAATAGCCAGGAGTGAAGCTTGCCAAGGATTTAGCTGCTGAAGGGGTTTCAGTAGAAAAAATATGCTTCCCACAAAATCAGAACTTTGATTAAAACAGAAATTCCCATCAGGAAAAACATACCAGTGTCTTTTCACTTGGGGTTTAGTGAAACATTTGATTTCTCAAATGGAATGGAAAAATTTCAGTTCAAGAGTAACTCATGTTTACTGCCTGAGAGTCTCTCTCTCTGACCTGAAATAAGTCTCTGAGGCTGTGCCTTGGCTTTGCTGCTGAGAGAGAAGCTGGGGCATGGCCTGGGCAGACACCTGGCTCAAAGAGGACAGGAAGCAGGAGGTATCATTATCTACATGGCTACAATTTGAGGCTGAGCTGACCAAAACAGGCAGCAAAATAGAAATGCTGAATTTTGAGCAGGCTTAGGTATTAGTAAAGCCCCAAACACATTCACAAAATAGTAAGAATTTCAAACTCCCGGGCAGAGAAACTGACGTTTAATTAGAATTATTTACTTACAGTGATGGGGTACATGTGTGTGTGGGCATGAGTTTATAGGAGTAAAGAGAGCACTCAGTGTCATAGGAGATCTACTCTATAAGGATTTTGCCATCTCTGGTAGGATTTCTCACCTAATTCTAATCTCTAGGAGTGAAACAGAGGATATTTTCCTTCAGGCTGCTAAGGAGAATGCTACCCTGGAAAATTTTTAATTTTAGGTGTTGAAATTCAGCTATTTCCTGCTGCTAGACATTTGTATGACACATATATGACATAATTGAAACTTCTGGAAACTCTTATAAAATTAACCCTCCCTCCCAATGTCATACAGATTGGAAAGCTGTTTGGAAAGTTGTTTTAAATGGCACATGGGTTGTGAAATTAGTGTATGCACAGATAAAATCCTTGTTGGTGAAGCCAAGGGATTAGGTATCCCTCTGCCTGGCTATTTCTCGGAATGGTCTAACACTGCTTTACACCCAGGCTCTGTTGGTGTGGCCAAGTCCTTGCCTACAAATCAGCGATAAACCTTTAGTGCAAATGAGCATTTCTTCTTTGCTTGTTCTTGCTGACAAAATATTCGCTGCGATTCTTGCCTGAGTATGTGCCTAACTGTGCTTTCCAATTAGCCTGCTAATTAGACCCCCAGTATCTGTTTAGATTATTAATGGAGCCAAAAGCCTTTTTAAAGGAACATTAGATATAGCTGAGAAGATGGCTTTGGGGGATGGGAGATGCTATAAGCGTGGGTCACATTTCCTGCTTTGCTGCGCTGAGTTGTGGGGATGTTTGTTCAGAAAATCTACTGTGCTGGGGGCCTGGTTGGGGGGAAACCACTCCCCAAGTTCAAGGTGCTGGTGGGAGAAATAGTTTTTCAGGGGGATCTGTCCTAGGTGGAAGAGAAGAGCATGTGGGAGAAAGAACTTTCCACTAGGTAGTAGACTAACAGGGAAAAGGAGCAGGATTCTTTTAGAGCTCTGTTTGAAAATAGAACATTTCAGGTAATTCCAACAAAATGAAACATTCCTTTCTGGCTTAATAGGAAGTCCAATAGGAAGTGTTTCATTTTGATTTGCTGGATGAAAAATTCAATTTGGTTGGGTTAAAAAAAAAAAAAAAAAACAGAGCATTTCCCACAACATAGTTTAGCTTTGTAGAAATGTTATTTTCTATCAGAAAAAATCAACTCCGGTAAAAAGTTCCCAGATGACTCCTGGTGCAACCTGTTGTGGCTGCTGGGAAGGAACAGCAGGACTGGCTTTTGCATCAGTCAAAGCTGACACTTTCCCTTTGATCAACACTGATTCACTTCCTACCTAGTGGGTGCTCTGCCGCCTGGAACACTCCATTCTATGTACTTTCACTTATTACAGCTTTTTGTTTTGGGGACAGTTACTCTAAGCTTTTAGTGTCCCAGTGGGCATGGAGAAAGGCTCTTTTTACCAGTTCCCACTTGGCCTGAAACCAGTCTGATTCTTCTTTTACAGTGGCTTACCATGAAGGAAAAAAATGATCTTTTTCTGACCTGATGCCCCTGGAGTTATCTTTGTTTGGACTGCACGTTGTGCCTTTATCAGGGTTCGGGCAGACTGTGCCACTTCTGCTCACACATGTGACATGGGGCAGCAGGAGGCATGTTCAGTGCTGAGCAAGGACAAGCTGCCTGTTCATCGACAACAAAAAAGGGACCTTCCTTTCTCAGTGACCCTCAAAGAAAAGCATGGCTGTACCACTAGTACTGCTTCCTCCTGGGTGGCATTTCCTTGCAGCACTCTGGGGCTGTCATGGGTTCTTAAGTGGGTTTGGGTGGTGGACACCAAGATTACAGGCAGTAGAAGAAAGGGGTTGAATGTCAACAGAAAGTCTTGGGCAAGTTTGACAGCTGCCCCTTGCTTATCTTGTTCTTGTCTTCATGTGCTTGGGCTTGTGATGGATGTGAGCACCTGTTCCTTAGACCCAATGTGGGTGCAGTGCAAAGTCAATCACAGCCCCCAACCTCAGCTCTATGCTGCAGTGGGAAGGGGTTGCCTTCATTGGTCCCTCTGGAAGCAAACAGCCAAATGGGTTCTACCTAGCCCACAGCCATTGACATCAGCTGGTTGGCAGAGCAAGTCATCATCTGGGTCCATCACTGCTGTTGCAGAAAGGGACTATGCAGCTGGGGCCTACTGGGGCATGGGGAGGGTGACAAATGCATGAGCATGTCCAGCTCTCAAGGCTGCATCAGCAGTGCAAGAGGAATATTTAAGGTCCATATAGTATTGCTGGCTCTCCACAGCCCCATAAACATGGTAGAGGAGTAATGGGGGAAGAAGGGTATTTAACAAGGTGGCCATGGCTTTTCAAATGGAGGGGTCCAAATTGTATGAATGCAATCTTAAGTTGAGCAGCAAAGGAAAATGCAAAGAAGTTTGGAAAGTTTCAGTACAGCCTTTTTGCTGTGTTTTAATTAGAAAAACAAACAAAAACAACAACAAAAAAACCTCAAAACTCAAACAAATCCTATCAGCAGGCCACCCATTTTCTTCACAAACTTATATTTTTCACCTACAGTGATGAGGTTTTGTGAAAAAAGAAAAAGACTTGTTCTATTTTGGGTCAATGAGGACTTGGGCTTTTGATATTTGATTTTGTTGTTTTCTTTTGTTTTCTTTCTTTGCTTAAAATTGAAATATTCTGGGGATCTGCTGCGGAGAAAACCCCAAATAGCACTAGATCTAGATGATGTTTGGAAAGTGCAAAGATCCCTGAAGGATCATGAGATATTTCAGTGTGTATATCTGAAGAGAAGTCCTGCCTTTTCTCCTCAGCCTTTACTTTTATTAGGCCAGGCTTTTCTGTGTTTATAATGAAGAAAAATTGAACAGGTTTTCTGGGGTGAGGAAGGGGTGAAGATATTAATAGAAATGTGATTTTGGTCTGGCACAATGTGCTGCAATCTACTGGTTTATTGTAAACTCTCTTAAGATCAGTAAGAAATAAATTGCTTATTGGGGTGCTGCTGAGGGCTAAGAGGAGGTCTGGTTGTTTAGGAGACTGATGGGCCTGTCCCAGGGGCAGCTCTTATCAGGAAGGGGAGGCTGTTACAGCAAACACAGGGTTTCTTGTCTGTCCAGAGTGCACATCCCTTGCAGCAAAATTAACAGTACAAATTGTCCTGGTCATGAATTAGAGGGCACTGACCTGGGAGGTGGCATTTACAGTACACAGCATCTCTCCAAGGCCTTACTGATAGAGATGTTGGGGCTTGTTTTACCCGTCACTAAACAGCTTTCTCCTCTTTGACCCCTTCCTGAGGGTCCAGAAGCTTCACCCTAACTTCTTGTCTTTGACTTTATTTTTCCAGTTCAGAAATTCATGCCTCTGGCTCCTTCTTATCACAGATAGTTTTCCCCATTTTGTTCTGCAATTGGGCAAGAACTGTACAACTCATCTCTGAACCAGCGTGATGCCCAAAACACTGATTTAAACTCCCATGTTTCCAAAACACCCTTTTTGTTTATCTCTCTTCTATGTTGTCTGTGTTCCCCTCCTGTTCAGAACTAGAGGGCTTCGTTCCAAAACACCTTAAGCAACTTGCTTTACAAAATGTTGCTTTTTAGAATCAAGATGTGATCTTCAGTGAACAAAAGCCAGATCTCAGGAAACATTCAGCTGACATCTTTTACTGTAAATAATGTGATTTTAAATTGAAATTGGCTTTGCTAAAAGGTTATTTGTAGCAAGCTTGAAAGAGGTGGAGTATAAAAAAATTCCCAGCAGTGTTGTTTGGCAATGTCTAATCAAACCTGCACTTTGCCCCAGGGCAGCCTGTGGATGGACTTCAACCTGCAAAGAAAGTCCTGTGGGCACCACTTTTAGTTCCTATTTTTTTAAACTTGAAAAAGAGGTTTGATTTGCACGAAACATGCTGACTGAGCTGTTGGCAATTATTTCACTTGAAGGTGGGTCCTCTTGTCAACATTTTGGTGAGTGAACTAGAGTTTCAGTTACTTTCCAAGGTGTTTAGGTGGTTTCCCTGCTCCATGCTAAAAGGAGTTTTGTTGAGAGCTAGAATTGCTTCCCTGAGCCAGTTTGAAGATGGTTGATTTCCCTGACCAGTGCCATATAATGAAACATAGTGTTTCTTTCCTTCTACCTGAGATCTTCTACCCAGGCTATAAGAAGGTGGCCTTTGGCATAAGCTCAGATCTCAGATTCATGCCCCTACTTCTGCAGACACAAACTGTACCTGCTCTGCTTCCTTCATTCAGTTCCTAGGGAAAACAAACAAACAAGAAATATCTCGAAGTATGAACCTTACTGCAGCAAAGAATCAAACTAGTGGGTTTGCAGAGCCCAGGAGACCTTGCCCCCAGCAAGTGGTCTTGCAATGGCAGGAGCTTCATGTGGCTGGTCTCACCCTCCCTTCCAGCCATGCATTGCTGTGAGTTTCGTGCAAAGCCTCCTTTGCCCTGCATGCCCAGAAGCTAGGCATGCAGGAGGGAGCAGGTACAGCTCTGCCCCAGCATCCTTGACCTGAACACGGGCTGTGGTTTGGCACATCGTTGCCAGAAGACTCATGTCTCCAAGGCCACACATGGAGCAGGAAGGAGGTAGGGCTGCTGCAGCCTCTGTGTCCCTTGGCAGAGGCACTGCCTGGTTGTTTGTCCTCCCTATTGTTTGTGCACAAGAACCACACAAGGAGCCACAGGGCTGGGCTGGGGAGAGCTGCTCTTTGTCCAGTACATAAATTAGACATGAAGATGCTGTATCTGGGCTTTCTCGGCATCACATGGGCGGCTCCAGGCTGCCTCTTCTATGCTGGACAGGATGCTTGCTACTCTTGATGACTGTGATCAGATGGAGACCTAGTAAAAATGTGCAGAGATCACGTGGCGAGATCTGTGTTTGTTTACTCCAAGGCTGAATTCAGTCGTCAACTGCTGGTTCCTCCTGTTGAACAGGATTGCAGTGCTCTCACCAAATATTGTAACTAGTTCAGCCTGAGGAGAGGGCCTTGTTCAGCACTACAGTTGTCTATATGTCTTTTTTCCCCTTGTTTTTTGTCTTCCTCCCAAGCCGAATCCTTTACTTAAGCTCTCCCCAGAAGCCTGGGAAAAACAAAGACCTGGACCTGTTTCACAAACCCTAGTCCTTTTCCTAAACACCTTTTAGCCATGTATTATAAATAAATCTCTTTTATGGTTAAGAGAAATGCCTCTTTTTCAGCATTGCCTTGAACACAGATGCTCATGAGATGGTGTGGGTCCAGGCTATGAACAGGCAGAAGGCTGCAGTCCCATATGAGGGGTTTGGATATAAACCAATTTCTTGTAAATCACTTAAGATGCAGTTCCTCCCCTTCGGATAGGTCTTGGGCTCTGAATCTGGGGATGGTCCTCCCATCCCCAGGTCTTTTCCTTCCCTGGAGGTATGCCTGGTTTCTGCATTTTTGTGTGAGCATGAAATGATTGGACTGTAGGGATAGGACCTCAGTTCAAAACCTGACCTCTGATACTTCTCTAAACGTAATCTCTCAGCCTGTTCTCAAACCATCAGTGCCTCTGGTTGCATGTTGTGTTGATGAAAAAACTCTAAATTCCAGAGTAGGGGGCTAACAAAGGTGGAGGTCAGGGATGGGAGCCAGGTGGTGGTGGTGGTGGACATGCAAGGTTGTTATGAAGCACATTCTTATAATATAATCTGTCCAGTGAGAGGGAAAATGAATCAATGTCACCTTGAGTAAGCACGGAGATCAGCCTGGCCACATTCTTTAGATAGCTGTGTGAAGATCTGACACTGTTATTCATGGAAGACTTAAAACAGAGTCCAGAACCAAGGATGTAACCCAACCTCAGGGGCAGCAAGAACGTGAATAAAATCAAGGTCATCTCATGAGGTTGCAAAAGAGAAGGTCAGACCTGGTTCAGCAAGTGCAGAGCAGCTCAGGTTAATTCCTCTGTCATGTCCATGTCTGAGAAAGCAACTGCCTATGCTCAGCCTTAGCAGTGCTGACTGCCCTGTAGAGTACAGTTCCCTTCTCTCCAGAGGTCATCTGCTGGAAGATGGACATGAGATGAGCAGGATCTGCAGTAACTCTGGGGAAAGAGTAGTGTCTTTGTGCTGTTTGCATGGTGCCAAGCACTTGTTTTGCAGCTAAACCTTCATGGTGTTGATTTACTGGAGAACGCCTTCTGTTTTAGCAAAGGAGATAGAGAGCGCAGGCTGGTACCTTTGAATGGCTTTGGGGGAATTGTATGAGATAGCTTTGAACTGAAGCTCTCATCTGGCTTTAAAAGAATCAGGATTCACCTCATCTTTGTCAGGTGTCCAGGAAAGGCCCATCTGAATGGCTGTGGGGACTGACTACTCTAGAATTTCTCAAATTTTGAATCATTCTGTGTAACATTTTCTGTCAGGATGTGGATAGAGGGGAGATATTGAAGGTGGGGGCGATCCTGAAGCAGGGTCCTACGAGCTCCTCTGGAGCTCACAGGGCGATTGGTCCTTCTTAGGACAGGAAGACTCGGGCAAGACAGCAGCCCCCACATGGGCGCCTCCACACACCCGCCTGTGAGAGCTATCAGTTAAAAGCTCATGGTTCAGTCCCAGTTGAAAGGGCTGATAAATACCCTTTGCTGTGCTAATAGAAGGACGACTCTCAGCCCCACTAAATGCTTCCAGAGTGCTTTGTTGCTTATGGGGGCAGGGGAAAAACCCAGCCCGTTTCTAATTGTCACGTTTGAGTCTTGTGCAGGCAGAGATTCATTCCATATGGCGTCGGGATGTGAGCTGCCCGGCTTGGCACAGCCAGTCAGCTGATGGGAAAATGATACATTTAATTGTATGGATGTTGTAGTGCTGGAGTCATATTCTTAATCCTGGAGTTGGAAATAAATACAGAAAATAACGAATATACAGTTGGCTGGGGATGATTCAAAGTATTCATGCTTTCCTCCAATGTGAGGAGTTGGAGGGCAAACATATGAAGGAGGTTCTTATTTTCAGGCTGAACAGGATATATCTGAGCTGGTTATAAGAAGTTTGCTGGGTTGGGTTTATGAAGATTTCAGCCAGCTGAAAATTTGGCCCCCTCTTATGAAATGGAATCCAGAGTCTTCTTACTTTCAGGGAAGCATTTTTTGCTGTGTGGCATTGGGCTATAAAACCCAAGTGAGGGAGAACTTCTCTGGGCTCAGAGCTGATTCCTTCTACTGCTCATGGTCAATGCAATGTCTTTACTTTTCCTTGAAAAACCCATGTTTTGATCAGCTCCTGCTGCCTGCTGGAAAAAGCTGCAGTGTATCCCACACAAGAACCTCATCCTTCTCTTCTGCAGGCTTCTCCTCATTCTCTGTGTGTCTGCCTTTGCTCCCATCCTTCCACACACAGCACTGCAGCACCGATCTGCTGGTATTACTTGCTGGCAGTGCCTGTTCTTGGAGGCAGAGTACAGCAGGACAGTCTCAACATGGAGGTAGTAGCTATGTATAGGTGGAAAACAAAGTCCATCTGGTGGGACAGGCATGCTGCTGTATTTGCATACCACAAAGCAGTGCTTTATGAGGGCACAGAGAAGAATTTAGGCATGGGAACTGAGCTGTCAAGCCCAGCATCTTACATCTGACTGCCAGTATCCAGTGCTGCTGCACATTTGATGAGAGTTTCCTAGACAGATGTGAGCTGTGGGGCTTTTGTCCAGTCTTGCTGGAGGCTGACGGGTAACTGGCACTGCTGTGGTAAGGCCAGCACTTACCAGAAGTGTTGGATCTACCACAAACACACTGTTTGTTCATTTTGCTCATGCCTTGCCAGTCATCAGCCTGGCTGGAAATTGCATCCAATCAGGAATCCTGGAACACCAGAAACACAGGTAACCCCCTCCACACACAAGTCTCTGGGGAGGAATGTCCAGAGTAACCTGGAAAAATTAGACTTTCCAAAACTGTTGCTTCTGCCAGACAAACATGTAAAATTCCTAGTGAAAGCAGAGATGTGGTTATCTGTAACCCACAGCAATTTCAGCTTGGTTTCTAATTGCAATGTGTTTGAGTTCTGTTGTGTGAGATTTAACTTTACTCCCGAGTTGTTTATTATACTAAATATTCCCAGCATCTGTACCAGCATCCTACCTGGATTTATTAGTCTAGACACAATAATGTTGGCTCTTGCCAGCAGTGATAATAGAAATGGCTCACTTGAAGAACTCTCAGGTGACTCCAAAGTATCCTCTCTATCAGAAGTGGATTGGAAACTTCTGAAAGGATGGAGACGGAGATTAACCATGGATCTCAGCCTGTACTCTTATCTCTGGGCTGCATTCTTCATTATTCCTATTCAGCTGCAGACTTCACCAGTTTGTGGCCTAGAAGGTGCTTTGCATGTGTCTGGTCAAAATTCAGACTAAATTTGGTACAGGAAGCAAGACAACCACTGCTGGGAGTGATATGTCTCCTGTGTATCCCTTTTTGCAAGAAGCTAGGGCTTCTGACAAGAATATTGGTGACCCACCTTCTCTTCTGCTACCAAGCGCTTCATATGTATCCACCTGGATTCATTCTGCTCTAGATCTTTGGGGCTGTTCCCTGGGAATAGTGGATGACATGGCTCTTGTTCATTCCCTTTCAGAGTCCTCCCATTTGGTACCAACTCTATTTAATATTTCATTTTGCATTTTCATAGCTAGGCACTTATAGACATTAATTATTAAATGGCCACATTTCTTGAAATAAATGTATAGATAAAGACATCTGCCAGTGTGTGTGAAAGGGGGTGTTCACTAATCAGGATACGCTGTTCTTACAACTTTCAGAGAAAAATCTCAAAGGCCCCTTCTTTTTTTGTTCAGTATTTTCAAAGCCTTGCTTTCTTGTTCAGTGCAGGATGGCACCTTCAAAAGCACTCAGTGTTGATCTGACCTTGTTCTCCCTGCAGAAAATAGGGCTGAGCCTTTTTGAGCCCCCTCCCATGCCCCCTCCTCCTCATCCAGTATTGTAGGAATACTTCCACACTTTTAACTGTGACTACAACAGGCCAGCAGGAAAAGCTTGCTTTTTAGCCTCATTTCTATTGATCTGGAGCAATTCTGTAGCTTTGGAGGAGTTCTGGTGGTGGCAGAAGGTATACGAATGCAAAGTATGATTTGCTCCAGCTAACTAAAGATTTGTCTTTGCTCCTCTCTCATCAGATGGCTTGGGTCAGGCTCAGGGCTCAGAGTGAGTGATGGGACAAGCACTGTTCAACATAGGTGTATGTGGACGTGAATAAGAATGTCTTCGTGTCTACGTATACGTGTCTACACATGTAGACAGAGAATAAGAGGAGGCTTGGTGTGGAGAGGACTCATCTGTTACAGAAATTCTCAGTATGCCATCACCAAAAGGCAAGTGATCTCAATATTGCTCTCAAACACAAATTTCCCACTTAATTTTTGTGATTGTTGTGCTGATTCTTTTTTTTTTTTTTTTTTTTTTTTGGTGAGGGTGGGGTGGGGGTGGGGGGGGTAGGGTTGGGTACACATTTGAGGCTCCTTACTGTCTGGAGTGGTTGGACCATGGCTCCTTCTGTCATCAGTGGAGGGGGAGCTGCCTGGGTCAGCACAGCAGACAGTCTGACGCGGCCTCACAGCACCAGCTGCAGAGTATAGGCCATGTACCACCATTAAGATATTTTTGCTTTGAAGAAAGACAGCTTCACTTCCTCTTAATAATTGATATTACTCAGATCTTTGAGACTGAGTGAAAGCCACCCATCCTGGTGAACCTGCCTTCTCTACAAACTTAGTCTCCTTTCCTCCTGGTGATGTTTCTTCTCGGTTATCCAGACAGCCTGACTGGATATTGCCTTTACAACTGCAGAGATCTTGTACCTCTCAACTGGAAAGAACGTGCATCTTTTGGGGGGTAATTGGGGCAGGTCCTAGTAGCTGGAGGAGACATCTCAGAAGCTTTCCTGGAATAACAGGAGCAGTCAACCCCCCTTCATTAGTCCCAACAAGATTGAGCAGGATGGATTTGCTCATGGGTGGAGCTGGAAGAAAGTAATAAGCTCCTCTTAATGAAGAGAGTGCTTTGGTTTGCTGTGTCTGGCAGACTGTTTTCATCTTTTGTACTGCTGGTAGTTGGCATCCCGGGCAAGACTGAGGGACTTCAGTTTGGGAGTGGTAGGCATGCACTCAATTTGCTGCCTACCACTGGCAGAGGATCAAGGCTGGAATTTTCATTACACTTGCTTTGCCTGCCAGAAAGAAGCGCTTTGATTTAATTCTGGTGGCTTCATGCTCCATGCCAAGCTTGGAACGTGATGCTCTGATGTCTTCCAGCTTCTTAAAGTAACCACAGTGTCCCGCCGAGGAAATATATATTTATACAACAGAGGAATTGCATTTAAGTGTGGAGTCACTTTATTAACAGCAATAGCACGCCATGCTATAGGTGGATCCTATAGTTTGGAGACTGGCTCTGTTTGTAATCCTCTGTACCAAGTCCTGATATGATCAGAAATTCATGAATCCTCACTACTCCGGTAAGGCTCATCTTGTTAAAAAGCAGTCAGCATGTTGCTATCCCTGGAAGAGGGTAAAGGATGCTCACAGAGCTGATTGAATGCTTTCTGGCATGAGAGAAGGAAGATTGTGCTTTTGACAAGATGACATTTTTCTACAGAAAGCATCTGCTTGCCTCAAAATGTTGCTTTCTTGCCAAAAGAATACCTCAAAACTCAATTGTATTATTTTTTGGACAAAAATGCAAAAGCTTTGGGTTTTTGGCAAAAGATTTTAAGGATTCAACTAAAAAAAAAAAAAAAAAAAGGTTTTGTTTTCCAAAAAGCAAGAGGCTCAAACATTTTTTTTTTCTTTTTAGTTCTGTTTAAAGGAAAAATGTGCCCATATTTTCCATGTAATGGAGGGAACTCTTTTTCAAACCAGCTCTAGATGCTCACAAAAAATGATTATTAGTGGATACTTAACTACTGCAAAGTTCTGTCATAAATCATGTGCAAAGGCTGCTGTCACAGGGAGTTCAGTCAAAAATAAAAACTTTTCGCAGATTCATTGAATTTTGGTTTGGGTTGAAACTTTTTTATTTCTCATACCAGTATCTGAGCAGTTGCACTGTCTCCTGTTTCTCTTGGTGTCATCAGCTGAGGAATGAATGTGGACCTTTACATTAAGCATGCTGTGTGGGGCCTGATGGGCTGGAGGGTGCATGGAGAGGGGAACTCCATGAACCTGGAGCTGAAAATAAGAGAAGGAGGATGTGAAAAAGGGCCACACATTAAAAATGAGACTGAGGTGGTATTTCCAGAGGTCTTCTGCCTTGGGATGTGGGAGGTCATGTGGGAACCTGTAAAGGCTATGCAATTGCTAAAAGCCAACCTACAAGCTTTTTCTTCCTTTCATCTCTGAGACAGTTTGGGCTGACCCAATATGGGTGGAACAGATGGAATTGGAGGCAGAAAAAATTCTGAAAATGTTGGGGTCATTTTTGATGGGGGTCACATATCTGGTATGTGTCATTTCCATTCATTTTTTATTGACTGTTAT
>JANHGN010014252.1:17740-55316 GCA_024605025.1 Megaceryle maxima
ACTACAATATTAATATATTAATAGAATGTCAACATTTATATATAATACAATTAGTGTTTTAATATAAAAGTCAAAATGAAATGAATCAACATGACATTTGAAATAAAATCCTTTGACACTGTTGAAATGAAACCTCTTCCACAAGGCTACTTCACCATCCTGCTCCCCCTTCCACTCCCACTTGGTCACCAGTTGTTTAATTCCAGATGTGGTGCTCAGACTTTGCTTGGTCTAATGGTCATATTTGATAAGAAGGTGGGCTCGGTGCTGACCACATTTAAATCACTTTCCTTAGAGAAGCATGTGTAGCTCTTGCTTGAACTTGTTCTCAACTTACTAACCCAATAGGTCAGAGCTGTGTGTTTTCTGTGATGAAGCTTGACTAACCCTCACCTCAGACAGGAGAGTGGCTAGTGCTGGGCTTCTTCTTATTCAGTGCTGATCCAGAAAGATCAAACACAACCTTATGCATGATTTCCTTTCTCTCCTGACCCCATGCTCCTAATTTTTTCGCAAAATCTCCATTTGTATTTTCTCAGTTAAAATATTTCCTGTCTGTTGGTCCAGCCGTATCCTCCATTCACTGTGAAATACCATTTAGAAATCACCTCTGAGTCTATCAGCCCGTCCTAACGTGTGTCTGTCCCTACCCCATGGTACAGACTTATACTTTTGACATTTCAGCAGCTATAAAATCACATGCCCTTGGCAACCCTATAGCTCTCCTCTGTCCTTCCTTTCTTTTGCTTTCTTCACTATTTAGACCATGACCTGAAGTTGGTATTAACTTGTTCTGTTACTAGAAAATCACATACAGTCCAAATATGATTTTATTTCTCAAATGATTCTTCCTGGCAAATGCAAACCAAGAAAGGATAAAGACTCTTCGGGTTTTTTCCCCCCCGGAAGAAGCCAATATGGGATATATTACAATCTGGTCTTGCTGGATGGGAGGCTAGAGAACAGAGGCAAAGGATTAAAGATCCCCATCTCATTGCAATATGCAGAAATAGATATATTTACATACATATGTTTATGTGTATCAGAAGCCCAGCTCTCTTTTCATTTGCACTGGCTTTGTTCCGCCACAAGAGTCCATGGGACTGGATCCAGAGGTGCCGTGGTGTCCGGGAGGAATTCTAGACCTGGCATTTAGTTATACTGACCATCGTGTAATTTCAACCATTCTTCAGGTTCTCCTCCACTTATTTAAGGGTCTGGGAACTGCAGATCCACTTGGGATGTACCACCAAAGTTTTGGGGTTATCACATTTATGCATAATGGCCAATAGCTGCCACTGACCCTACACAAGTACTAGCTAAGAGAACACTTGAAAACAAGAGCACTGCTCTTAACTCCATCTGCTCTGCTTAGTCCCTGTTGACATAGTTTTCACCAAATCCCAATTCAGCTGGACCCACCCTTCAAGCGTCCATCACATCATGTCCGGCACTTGCTGACAGATGTACGGAGTCTTACCTATGGAGCTGGAGATTCAGGCACTTGGCTCTTGAGACTACACGTTTGTCAAACAGAACTATGGCCACTCCTGCTCTGGGAGCCAGGCTGGGGGCTGCAGGGCTTGCACAGGTCTGAGGAAGCCCTGAGTTTCAAGAACTGGACCCAATGGTGGCTGACACATAGGAGGAGATACCGGTATGTCTAGGTATTCCAGCACACACAGGAAGCATTTAATTTAATCTTTATTTCTGTCTGGAGAGGTCACCACCTCCATCCAGGATTTTCTGGACATGTCCTCTTCTCTCTGGCTGGGAACATCAGACCTTCAGTGCATTGTCTTCAAGGCCAAGAGCTCCTGTGCCAAACAGCCATATAACATGAACACACATAGGTTACACCCTGTCCATACAGAGGTGGAGTAGTGGTTGTGCTTCTTGGAGGAGTCAGACTCATTGCCTGCAAGCTACAGGGTGCAAGCAGAGACATTTCCAGCTGGGAAACCCCAGAAAAAAGCATGATAAAAGTTGTGTGTGAGCATTCCTGCTCTGCTCTGCACCAGGAGCAAAATCCACTTGGCACAGGCATGGTTTTCACTGAGCTGTCCTATTTATTTGAATTAGGAGCACAGTTTCTTCTAAGTCAAAGCTATTTGAGTGAGCCCCCAAATTTGTACGGTTCACCCCCCCAGCTGATTATAATTACATTTGCATATATGATATACAGATATAGAGGGATTTAATCAAATTGTAGCTGCCAAGTGGAGACCCAGTGAGTGTATGTTCATCAGAAAATCATTATTAAAGACCTTCCAGGTTGGCAAACTTCACTTCAGAATTAAAAGTGAGCTTTTTCATTATCCCATTGAATATTTTCAGTTATTTCAGATGCAAGAGCCAAAAAAATAAATCAGTGCCAGCTTGCAGAAATATGAGTTGGTAGAATGGCTATTATTATTATTTATTGGATTGCAGGGAAGGATCTTGGGGGGTTTGTCTTGATGGGTGAGTTACAGGAACATGGGCTCTGTAACAGGAGGGTGGAGGGAAAGACATTCACATTCAAGACACTGCTCTGCTTTCTCCACATCAGGTTTAATTTCCATAAAAAGAGAAATGGAGGAAAACCTGAATAGATTTCTACTATTACGGCTGCAAACAGATGGTTGTGGTTTAGATTCACTGGCGGTGGGGACTGGAGGAAGAGAGAGACCTACCAAAGGTTGTACCAGTCCCTCAGCTCTCAACTCCAATCCCAGACTGGAAAGGGGTGGCTGACCCTCACGTTAACCATGGAAAGCAGGTGTTGATCCTCAGACAATATGTGGGGTCAAACACAACCACCTGCAGGCACCTTGGCAGGGTTATGTGGTAACACAATAGAGCAATTGCAGAAAGACAGATATGGTGTAGGCCTTGCATCTTTCTTTTGATTCAGGCTTATTGTGTCTGTGACACCTGGAAATGTATTTCATGTCTTCACCATAGCTGGGGGACACCTAGGGCAGAGGAGGGCTGGTAGTAAGCGATCGCCTTGGTGAGACTAAACCAAGACAAACTGCATTTATGGTTTTACTTAAACACTTGTTTGAAAACTCTCTTTCACCAGGGATGCATTCAAAGAGAGAAATGAGAAAGAAATTCAGCAAAATCAGTTCTCCAAAGGACATGGAGGCAAATGGGTGAGTTTTGTATGGATGCTGGCGTAGTTACATCTATTTATTAGAGCTAATTGTTCAGAACTGAGGTTACGGTGATGGGATGACAGATGGACAGGTGAATGTATGGATATATGTGCCTATCTGAACATGCTAACAACAGAGACACTTCACCCACAAACATCTGTGAATTCAGCTGTGGTAATTTTTAAGCAGTAACAAATATTTCACAGACAAGATAGGGATGGAAGAGTCTGTTTGGGGAGGTTGTTGATCCTCTTCATAAAAGATAGTGAAGGTCACAAGCACAGAAACAGTGAGATAAACAATGAATGTGTAGAGCTGGCTCCATATTAACTTGAGATTAGAGTTGTTTGGGTACAACGGACCTCACATAACAGCCTAAATTGTCTGAGAAGCAAGTATTTCTCCTCAGCACTGGTAAATCTTGCAGCACCAAAGGTCCATTACAAGTAACACAAAATATCCCTTTCTGTAGCAAAGACTTCAGTGGCACCTTTTATGAAATCCAGGAGGAGGTAGGCAGGAATAATAGATACTTGCCCTTGATTAAACTAAGAAGTCAGATAAGCCAAAAGGCATGAAACTCCCAATTCTGAAGTGCTGGGGGCTCCAGAGAGGTTGTTCACTTTGTTTCTTCCTCTGGTCATCCCTTCATACTTCTTCCAGGGCCCTGCCTGGCCAGCCTGAGACAATCTTACTTTACCAATCCTAACAGTTAATCTTTAATTAAACCATGGAATGTTTTGGTCATTAATGTAATGTGTCAGGCAGGGAAAAAAAACTCATTAAACCTCCATCCTAGCTCTGATAGAGCATGATGAACCTCAGGGGAGCATCTGGGGAATTGGGTGCTTCATGGGAATGCCCATGGGAACAAGACTTCTCTGGATCCTGACCCACCGTGATGCTATGATTTTCCCATATCCCTCCTCAAGGAAAGTTTTCCTAGAGCTGGAGAGCAACTAGTTTGGTCAATTTGTGATTATTTAAGTATGAGGTTTGTTGGGTCCTGGCCAAAAGCTTATTGAATAAGAACCGCCTCAGAGGATTGTGGGGCAGACCCAAAGCTGAATGTAATTACCAGCTTATTTCTAAATTAATATTTTGTTAAGGGTTTAGGGTAGAATTGACTTTCACCCACCCTCCCTTACTGCACACACCACTGATCTGGATTTGTTCAGCCTTGGAGTGTGCTTCAGGTTTTACTGCATGTGTCTGAGATTGTTAAAACCTGTGAAAGTTGGGACCATTTACAATCAGAGAAAAAAAGAGGAGGAAAAATAGCTGGGAATGGGTGAACGTCATATAAATAGCAGTAAAACTGTTAAATCTATTTGCATTTCACACCCAATAATTTTGGACTCTGCCATGAGAACACCGCTTGAAAGTCAGCACTTTTAATTGTCCAGTAAATTTCCTTTCAGACAGCTGCTTCATAAACTGGCCTTGCCTGCACTGTGAAAAAAACCAGATAGCTGATTTATCTCAGGATGGGGACCAACACAGCTATTCGTGTGTCACTGGTTCCCCCCTCTGTTTCACCTAAATCAGTGCGTGAGGGCAGTTGGCTACGGCTCTGCGACCCGTCTTCAGAAGCTCAGCAGCACAAACCTGCACATCTGAGATGTTACTTGACCACCATCACCTGGAATGGTCCCTGGAAGGGCTGTACCCACCCTGCCCACTGATCCTGCCATGAGCTCAGTGTGCCCTGCTACACCAGTAAATCATTCTGCTGGGCAGGGAATATGCAGGCTTTTGAACACAGAGTCATAAAGTAATTGCTTATAATTCAATTAGAGCTCAGGAAAATCCACTGAGTTATGTTGTATCTATTTAGTTTGACATTGGTTTCTTGGAGGTCTAAGAGCATGGCCAAAGGAGAACTGAGCTGCTTCTTTGTTTTGGGGTTTGTTTTTTTGGTTGGTTGGTTGTCTTTTTTGAGCACCCTTGTTTATTAAGGAAATAAAAAAAAAAGAGAAAATAAATTCTGGCCATAATTTTTTATGGGATTGTTGTAGCAGTGGTGGACTGTTCAATGCCCTCAGAAATGGACATAGAAAGGACTGGTCTGGTTTGATTTGTCCAATAGTTTCAAAGAAAGTAAACTCTGGCCACTGCTGCTTCTTATGTCCCAATTCACATTCTTTATGAACTTGTATCTCTTGATTTTGGAAAGGTCTATTTCTTACCCTGTCTTCCTTTTCCTTTCTCATTGTCTGGTCCGTCTCTGCCATCACTGTCTTTCCTCTGTTCCTGTTGAAGCATAAACCACATCACTGCTGTGTACCTCAGGACAACAGGTTGTCCCTAGTTCTCCACTGCTGTGACAAACTGGACTGCTCAGCAAGTTAAAAATTAGATCTGATTAGCAAAAGGAAATGTGATCAATTGTAGTGAATAAATTTTTAGATATTCCAGTGGGAGAGTTTTCATCTGTAACCTCCATTACTTTCATGAAGATCTCAGGATGCTCTTTATCTCCAGAATTTAGGGTTGTGTTCAGGCTTTCATTTAATTTACTCAGACTTTAAAGAAGATTCAAAAGAACAAATGGGAGCAATATCAGATGTGGGATAAGTTGCCTTGGTGCCAAAACTTAACTCACCAAAACTGATGGATACGTAGGTACCAGGGGCTGAGGGCACTGTTTGGTGCTGTCACCCAGCTGCTCCTTTCTCATCTGTCCCCAGCCAGCACTCAACCACAACCACAACTATGAATTTTGTTCCAAGTTGTATTTTTTGATTAGTGTGGGCAAAGGGTATTACCTGCTGCCAGGACACTCCTGGCAATGCAGAAATAATTGTGCACCAAAGTCCAGGATGGGGGGTGGGGTGCATAATAGTGAGTCAAGGATAGTGTAAGCAGCCTTGAGTACCTTCCCAGAGTGAGAAGGTGAAGAAATAAGAAACAGTGGGACTGGTAGACCAAAGGCTTGAAGGGAGATATTGCATGACAGCTCTGTACAAAGAAAATGGCTGCAGAAGGTGAGGAGAGAGGCCAGAGAGTCATTGACTGGGTGAGAAAAAAACATGATTTAGGAATCCTTCCCTTACCATGAATGGAGCTCAGGTTTTGTTTTTATTGCTTTTTCTTCACCCATTGTAGTCAGAGGAAAAAACAAATTTTATATATATATATAACTAAAAGAAAGGTACACCTTCGTACAGTCATCCTGCTTCTCCCCAGAGGCCGGTTGGGTAGAAAATCAGTTAAAGAAAAAAAAAAAAAAAGAGTATAGATACTCATATTCTTGATAAAAAACATCTTGCGTGGTCTCCTCTGGGCGTCTTCCCCTGCTACTGCTGGAGATAAGAGCTTGCTCCCTTCTAACCACAAAAACACGCACATACCTGCACACACCTGAAAGAGGCCACTGGTGCTCTGGGTAGGTCTGTCGGCAGCTTGCTGGCAATCTGCATCTGAGCTGCCTTTGCCCTGCAGTCACAGCTGCAACAGCAAAACCTCTGTGTGTGCGCATCGTGGTAACTAACTCTGGCAAGCTATTTATTTCTCTTTTTTGTTTTTTTTTTTAAACTGCTGCTTAATAATCACTGCTTCCTTATTCATTTTAAAAGGTCCTATGTGATTGCAAAGAGATTTACCAGCTATTGTTTAGATAGGTATAGTAAAGTAACCATCAACCTCATCTACTGACGCGTATGCTTTATCATGCATTTAATAGTCTTATTTCTCCATAATGAATGAGTTCTCCAGTGGGAAATAAATTCAAATGCCAGTTTAGGGATCAATGAGTGCACATAAGCAGCCACCATAACAGGAAGTTCATGTTCTGTAGTGAAGGTATTTTTCTGGAATGGCTTGGATGCACTTTGTTTCCCCAGGTTTTGGCTTTGTTAAGGTTCAGGTCCAGAGGAAAAGGGTTTAATAAAAAAAATCAGAGCTGAAAGAAAATGTAATAAAAATATGCATGGCCGTAGATGATGCAGTTTTCCATTGCTCTGCATTCTGTGAGACATTTCCTTCAGGGAAAAGTAGCTCAGATGCAGTGCCAAAGCAGAGCCTGGTCTGACTTGAAGTAAGAGGAGTCCTAGTTGAGGCTTAGTGCTGAGGTCTGTGGAGTCCAATTAAACATTCTGTGTGCTTTCAACCAAGCAGTTGACCAAATGTCTGCAGGACCAGACCACATTTCCAGAGCAGAAATTAAATCAAAATCAGAGGGTGGGACTTCAAGACCTCTTGGATGGGCAGTAGATGAGAACTTACTGGAAGCTGAAGGTCGTGATGAATCCCTCATCCTCCCAGAGCTGTCTGACAGGCAGCACTGGGTAGGCCTGGGTGAATGTGGCTTTATTTCCAGGGTGCTTTGTAGGTCTGATGCGAAGCCTGTTCTAATCAGTGAGGTTTCCTTTTTTTTTTTTTTTTTCATTGACATGCATTAGGGGTCCAGTAGGAGCAGAGCTAAAGGAATTCAGTATCATATAATTGTAGGATATCAGGTTGGAAGGGACTTCAAGGATCGTCTGCCCCAACCTTTCTTGGCAAAAGCCTGGTCTAGACAAGATGGCTCAGCTCCTGTACAGTATCAACAGGTCAGAGAGAGCTTTAGTTTGGGTCTGGGTGACTTTGCCTTCCTTGGGGCGCAGACTCATCCTTGGGGTAGGGTTCATCCCATGTAACTAATCTCACCTAGCCTGGGCTTCCTCCAGAGTCAACAGAGAGACATGAGTAAAAGGCAAGGGCAGTTAGCCTCTAGATTGTCCTATATCCCTTCGAACACCTTGGGGGTGCTTCCAACCCTCACCCAGTACCACCTTGCAGCTGGTGAGGAGCACAGATATCACTGCAACTGTCAGCTGCAAATGTAATCTTAATAAATGGAGAGAGAGAATATGTTAAAAGTTAATTTTCCATAAAATATGTCCAAGTCCCTTTTTTTTGCTTTTACAAGGGGTTTTTAACTGGGTAGGTTGAAGTGGTTTGTGGCAATAACGGGTCTGTCATAGGGGTGATAGATATCATTTTACTGATGGTAAAACGATATGAATCAGGCTTGTCTGCCAATGTGATTACCTAATTGTAGTGGGAGAGTTCAGCAAGGCCATGGCAGTCGTTGCGCTTAGTCAGAGTCTGTGGATTATTCCACTCCTGAGCCTTATCACTCAGGTTTCAAGGCTTGGGAGAAATATGTCAGGGCAGCTGTCAGGGATTGAATGAACCATCCCCGGCAGTGGGTGATTCTCCTTCCAGTGCTGAGGCGAATACCCTTGAAAAGTGATGGAGTATTAAAAAACATGCTGCCTGGGAAAGGGAGGGGCAGGGGGAGGATGAATGGTAAGAGCTCTTATTGCGGCTTTGGTTATATTGATCTTGTCATTAATAATGCGATGAACTTAAGTGAAATTCAAGTGTCAGTGCCAAGGCAGGTTATTTCTGTCATAAACGGCGTATCAGGCAACTTGAGAACAGTGATATTAAGAAGGATGGAGAAGAGAAGGGGAGAAGGAGACAGCATTTCTCAGGAGCCTGTGCTTTTGAGGCTGTGAGAGATGGTTTCACCTCGAGGCAGGGATTCAGGGGAAGTTCCGTGCTTCTCCAAACTGGAGAGCTCTCAGTGAAACGCCCTACAAATTCAAGGAGCCCCCTCATTTTCCAAAAGGTAATTAATGCACCTCTTGCAAGACTGCATGCTGACCTCTCCCTGCCTTGCACCCAGGCCCTAAGATGCTTATGCAGCCTTCTCCATTTCTTCCCACTTTCAATGGTTCAACATTTCTCATTTTTATTGTCATTTTCCTTGACTCCTGGGAGTTATTTTCAAATACTATGAAATGAAGATTTTTCTTCCACCCTTGAAAAATATCCAGGTTTCCTTCTGTCTTGAAAACAAACCTAATGTTTCTTTTGAAAGCAGTAATTTTTGTCAACATATTTCTCTGCATAGTAGATTGCTCTTCCCACAGTGCTAGATGGTATTTTTCCAGTCAGGGGCCCAAAGGATCTCTAAATGGAAAACTGTGACTCCTAAATGGAGATGAAACCTGGCCCAGATAGCAGTGCTATAAGTCCTCCAGGTCCTCATGCCTGTTTGGATCACTGGGTAACAGAGTCTGCCTTTTGGTAGCTTGAAGTAGAGTCAAGCATAGGGTTTTCTAGTGAAGGGCTTAAACACCTTCCCTCCCTGTGCCCACAGAAAACAAATCATCTTGCATTATTTTTCAAATTCATGGGTTTCAGGTGTTTAATTTTATCTTTTATCTGCTGGAAGGGCAGAGGACCAATTTTATCCAAGGTTTGGGAAGTGGACAATGCAATGAGTTATGTGCACTAATGGCCATGCTGCTTAGTGCTTTTGCTGATCTGTATTGTTTGCAGTGAGCATCGAACTGGGGACCTCACCTTGGGCTATGGGCATCTTCTCTGCATCTCCCCTGAAATTCTCACCAGAGAATATCCTGTTAGAATATTTCATCCCCTTCCTCTGAAAATCAAGTCTTGTTGGTCTAAAGATAAGGAACCAGGAATAAGTAGTTGTGTAGTTAAGAAGACCCAGAGTGGATTTGGTATCTCAGGATATCTCAGGCATTGCTAGTGGCAGGTTACATGAAGGGGACTGAATTCTTTCATGGTATTTTGCTGTTCACTGAAAAACGTGTATGGGTCATTGGCATCCCAAATCTTACGTTTAATCTTTCTTCCCATTGCAAACTTTCCTAAAGGCCTTTGCTGTGGAACATTTTATCTTTCTTTTTAATGTTTTTGGAGGACATGGGAGGCCTCCAACATTTCAGATACTTTAAAAATGCACTCTGGGCCATGCAGACCTTAAAATATCCTTCCTGTAGCAAATTTCTTCTTAGCATTCAATGAAGCTACTCAGCTTGCCTTTCTTTTGCCTTCTTTCTTTTCTTTTTTTTTTTTTTTTTTCTGTCGGAATGGGACACAGAGAAATGTAGATATGTGCTCCAGATTAGATGCTGATACAATGCAAACACACTACAGAGGAAATCCTGGCAGGGTCAGGTTCCCTTCTTAGATTGTATCTTTGCAGTGGGTTGCTCAGCGTGGTAACCCAATCTTATTTAAGAGGTCCCTTCAAACCAAGGTGATGTTGTTTTCCAAAGCATTAAAAAGCTTAAGCTAATTTCATCTTTATTTCATTACAGATCCAGAGCATTGCACATATATTTCAGGAAACGATATGGCCTGATTTAAAAACAGATCACCATGTGTGCAGTGTCCATGAAAGCAATTCCATAAACATTGCTTTGCTGCTTGACTGCCTGTAGTTTCAGCAGTGTTTGGTGAAAAGATGTTACCACAAAACTCTCCTTTGTGTGGCTTTCCCCTAGGAGAGGCAAGCAGTCTGAGACATTCGTCTCCTGGATAATGGGTTTCTTTAGAGAGCTGTGAGACCAACAGCTCAGGAGAGGTTTGAAGTGCAGCCTGGCTGGAGACTATCTGCCAGTGAGAAGGGAAGAGACCTCAGAAAACCTGTCTGGGCATGGGACTGGAAAGCGACTGTATCACAGCCAGATGTTGTCCTCTGAGATACAGAGAAGTTCAGTAACCCACACATTACTGTAGGGCAGGAGTAATGTAGGACAGGAGGAACAGGGAAGAGCTGTGAGCTGTACAAAATGAGGCTGCTCTCTTCAGCACCAGCGTTGTACATTTGCTGTCCCTGTGCTGGATAAAGAGACTGATAAAAAAAATATGTACAAAGCATCTCTAGAAGCCTAAACTCCCTGTCATAGCCCCCTGGTTATGTCAGCAGTGTATGATTCAGGTATCTTCTTGTATAGAAAATCCAGTCTCTTTCACTACATAAACAGGGAACATCTAAAATAAACCTCAACAGCAAGTGATCCAAACTGTCATCTCTTCTTTCCATACTGTACTGGATCTGGCAGCTCTGGATAACAGTTAGTGTGACCTGGCCATCACAGTCCTGAACTTAGATGTTAGCCTGTGTGTCCAGGTTGATAAATCTGTACAATCTGCTTTGTGGCCCAAAGTCTTACAGTTGTGTAATGGAGTAAATGCTCCAGGAAGGATGACAGTGTCTCACTCAAATGGCCTCAGGAGAAGATCCTGCCAGGCACTGCTTCCTGAGAGGGAGCAAAAGGCAGATAGGGGGGTGGGGCGTACAGCTCTGTGTAACAGCAGATCAGAAAAATGATCTGTTGTTATCTCATATCCAGGCAGTTCTGATTATCAGGAGAAGTCTGATCCCTTCATGCTCTCAGTGCTGGTCCTACTGGCCTAAACCCTGAGTCTTTCAGCTTTGGTGCTTGTGCTTTGGTGGGATTTGGGCAGGCAGCCATTGCATGGCTAACCTTGACATGGGAGAGGGTTCTGGTGAGGTGCATCACCTCCTCCTCCTCCTGCTCCTCATGGTGAGGCTGCAGGCTACAGGTGTTCAGAGCTGGAATTGCTCTACAGCTACCCTCAGTGCTGCAGTCATTAGTGAAGTTCACCCCCTACTAGAAACAAAACCCAATGTAATCAAATGAATAATATTCCCTTTCTCCCTCCCAAGCAATTTCTATACAAAAAAAGTCACCACCTTTAAAAACAAAAACTTAAAAAATCAAAGCAGCTGCTCTCTCCAAGCAAAGCTGGTGTTTATTGCCTGGCCAAGGATGACAAAACCCTGCCCTGTTTTTTTAATCAACAAAAAAACCGCCCCTACCCGACCCACCAGCTCAGCCTTCCACCCGTGACAGCCCCCTTCCCTCTCCCGAACAGGCAACAGATTTCAATTTAGCTTTAAGCGAGGGAAGCTCAATTGGGTTATTAAATTTCACACACTAATTGACACGCCTGCTGTAAAATATAACTTGCACAAACACAATTTATCCTAATGACACAGGGGGTGAAGCTTTCTGCTTCCAGTGCCCCCCTGCCTCCTTCCCCTCTCCCCCAGCTCCCCTGGGAACCCGGCTTAATTGCACCTCCAGTGCAGGGGTGGTTAGCAGGGGTGGGAGGTTAAAGAGAAATAAATACTGAAACGCTGATGGGATGTTTCCTGTTTCGGCAGTGAGGGGTGTGCAAGCCATGGGGTGTGCGGCTTTTGGAATGCACTCCTCTTCCCAGCACCGCTGGATGCGCGCGATTGCCCGTCCCCAGGCACGCCAGGCCTCGACTTAATAAATCCTTAATGGCAACAGATTAACCTCAGCCGGGTCCCCCGGCACGAGTTAACCGCTGATGTTTTACAGATAGGTTTCTACAGGTCTGTTTGGAGATCTTCATTTCCCGGTGACAGACAGGCTGGCAGCTGCCCGTCACCGTGTGACTGCTCATCCTTCACCTCCTCTTTCTGTTGGGGAAAAACCACGTGGCAAACAAATTCATACCTGGCAGTTTCCCTCTTGGCCACTCGTTGCAGAGCTTCGGCCCTAGAGCTCCCTGCATGTTTTTCCTCCCATTTCCTCCCCTGACAGCGAAGGGGATAAAGGCCATTTGACAAAGCGATGTGCAGGGCTCTGTGCAGGCAGTTGGACTGAGGGGGCAGGGGTGGTGAGATGCTGATGAGGCTCTTGGGAGCACCAGTGCTGGTTCTGCTTCTTCCCCCAAATTTTTTTTCCCCACAAAAGTTAAAGCATAGCCACTTGCTTTTGTTTTTCTTTTTCTTTTTCCTTTTATTTTTCTTTTTCTTTTGTGTGTAATTTATTTATTTCTTCTGGAAGATGTTTTTAAATAATTGAGAACAGAACCTTAGCAATGCCTGTCAGTGTAGCTGATTCTGCTCTGTGGTTTCCCTAACAATTTAAAATAGACATTCTTTTTTAAAAAATAGATAATTTTTAAATTTGACATTTTCCAAACATGTGTGTTTAGTCTCACACTTTAAATCACAGAATCACAGAATGGTAGGGGTTGGAAGGAACCTCTGGAGGTCATCAAGTCCAACGTCCCTGTCAAGGCAAGTTGCACAGGAATGCATCCAGGCAGGTTTTGAATGTCTCCAGAGACATATTCCACCACCAGTCTGGACAGTCTTTTCCAGTGCTCTGTCACCCTCAAAGTAAAGACATTTGTCCTCACATTTAGATGGAACTTCCTATGTTCAAGTCTGTGTCCACTACCCCTTGTCCTGTCACTGAGCACCACTGAAAAAAGACTGGTCCCATTCTCCTGACACCCACCCTTTAAGTGTTTATAAGCATTGATAAGATCCCCTCTCAGCCTTCTCTTCTCCAGACTGAAAAGACCCAACTCCCTCAGCCTTTCCTCATAAGAAACATCTTCTAGTCCCCTAATCATCTTTGTAGCCCTTTGCTGTACCTTCTCCAGCAGTTCCCTGGCCTTCTTGAACTGGGGAGCCCAGAACTGGACACGATACTCCAGATGGAGTAGAGGGGCAGAAGAACCTCCCTTGATCTTCTGGTCACACTCTTCTTGATGCACCCCAGGATGCCATTAGCCTCCCCAAATTCTGTTTCCCAGGCCCAGGGTCTTGCTGGAAAGCAAGGAATGTAGCTGGTACCCTGAATAAAGGGTTTACAGTGTGGCCATATTCCAGTAAGAGATGGAGCTGCACAGCTGATTTTAGATACTTCTGCAGCTGCATATCTGGGTTATAGTAGGCTATAGCATGACATCTTTGCGTAAGTCATACCATCCATCTGAAGCAAAAATCAAGTGACTCACAGACCCATAGCCTAATTTTAGCTGTGTCTGAATCACAATGTCAGAATTAAAAAATTATTGCATGTGACGGTGACTAGGAAATTTGGGTACTTTAGTGTCTTTCTCAAGCATGTCTTTTCATGTAAAAACCTTTCTGAATATATATAGAAATAACATCTCTGTTTTGAGGAAAGGCTGAGAGACCTGGGGTTGTTCAACCTGGAGAAGAGAAGACTGAATGGGGATCTGATCAATGCTGATCAATATCTGAAGGGTGGGGGGTCAGGAGGATGGGGGCCAGACTTTTGTCAGTGGTGCCCAGTGACAGGACAAGGGGCAATGGGCACAAACTGGAACACAGGAGGTTCCATCTGAACAGGAGGAATAACTTCTTTGCTGTGAGGGTGGCAGAGCCTGGCCCAGGTTGCCCAGAAAGGTGGTGGAGTCTCCTTCTCTGGAGAGATTCCAAACCCACATGGACAATGCAATGCTGGGCCCCCTGCTCTGTGTGACCCTGCTGGAGCAGGGGGTTGGATGAGATGATCTCCAGAGGTGCCTTCCAACCCCTACTGTTATGTGATTCTGTGTAACAGTTTGGATGGCCAGGGGAAGATGTAGCCATACCTATATGCTCATTATGCCACCTTTTTCCTTTAATCTTTGATAAAAAGAAGACAGAAATTCTTGGGCAAGAAATAATCAAAAATGTCCAGTCTGGAACTAGAAGTGATGTAAATCTGAAACTTGTACTAAAGAGGAAAAAACATTGGAGTTCTCCATGACGTGATGCAATACTCAGCATTTGAGGGACACAAACCCACTGAAGTATGAACATCTCACTTTTCCCATACTGCCATATGCCAATTCAAAACCACCAAGCTGGGTCTGGTCCAGTTGCAAACCTGAAACTCAGCTGGGCACTGGGTCCTACCTGGACTAGGCATGACCCAATTTTCTGGAGGGAGCAACTGAATTCAGCCAGACATCACCCATTTTCCCACCCTGTGAGAAGGCAAAGCTCGGACTCCACTGCCTTGGCCACTCATTAATGCAGAGCATGGATTTCATTACACTGATTGCTCAATTCCGTTATTAACAAGACATAAGTCTCCACATTAGTTGCTCTCAGCCTTTGGGTCACAGCCTCTGGGAGAGGTTGGCAGTGAATGTCCAGCCCAGGTCATGGTCCTCAATCCATTACCTGTCCCAGCAGCTGGGGCTGCAGACATGGCTGGAGGCCAAATACTGGGACTGGCTACTCTCCTTACACCCACTTCGAGCTTTTCCTTACACATTACACTTCTGGAGCTTTTTAGACTTTTCCAGTCATGACTGTGATCCTGAGGTCCTGACATCACAGTCCTGAGCAGGATCTCAGGGATGGATACACAGAAATTAGTCTGACCACCTTCATCAGAATCAACCCTCCCACCCTCAAGGCTTCCCAAAACCTCACTGCTCCTGCAGTGTCCCAGGAGAAACAGCAATTAAGACAAGCACAGAGAGGCTACAGATAGCTGCCACCAGCCTGTTTCTTCCTCTTCTTACCAACTTCCTTCTTCCCTGTTGCTTTTTCCTCTTCTTTTGCTCTGAACCCAGCACTGAATCATATTATTTGATGTTGCCCACAGAATTTGTGAACAGAGGAGGCAGCAAACAGCTGCTGAACTTCATGTACCCCTCATATTCCTCTCTAGCCATGTCCCTCTCAGACTGAAGAGCCCCCAGCTGCCTGCACAGCCCACCTCACACCTCACAGTCCCCATTAGCTCACACCTCTGCTCGTTTCATACATTGGTTCAAGCTTGCTGACAGTATGGACCAGCCTGAGAAGCATCTTGCACTGTAGCCCTTAAGAGGGGAAAATGTGCATGGTTAGAAAAGTTCTGTTTCCTGCTGCACTGACTCTGGATTTCATTCAGCAGGTAGATCCAGGTGTACTGTGTCACTGTCAAAGCCAGTGGCTATCCTGCAGAGCAAACAAGGACACATGCAATAGCCATGTTGAGTTATGGCATGTTACTGGGTCACAGATTTGAATGGCTTCACTGCACAGTGAGGCCAGGGTCCCCCCATTAGAACGATGGCTCCAGGGCACTGCTGCTTGCACTAAGCTCTACACCACACCAACTCCGCTTTGTCTTCGCAGGTTTTTTGGCACTCAGTGAGGGAGGAAGGGCAAAGGGACCAGGTGGCATCCATCCAAAATCGGCAAGCATTTAATTTTTGACTTTATGGGCATTTTGTGAAGCATAACTGCAGACGGTAACTCTACAAGCAGTAATTAACCACAAGCTGTGGGCAATATTAAAGTGCTTGCCCCCTAACCTGCAGGTACACAGGAAATCTGAGCTGCTGCTAATAGTTTTTCAGCAGCTGAGTCCATTCCTGGCCCAAATCTATTTGATATGGCTCTCAGATAACGCTGTTGATTATTTTCCTGAACACTCAACAAATGCTTCCTGTTGTGTGAGTCTTGACTAGAAGCACAAACAACCAGAAAGGTGGGCGGGGAGCTGGTGAAATCGATACCCTGTCCCATCAGCAGCTACTGGTGTCAACCAGAAATGCAGCTATGAGTAGCATAATTAATTACCTAAAATGCAAGACAAGCTGACAGTCCTAATTACGATGAGGAGTGACAGTCTGGAGGTCTCTGGACTGCCCACTCCATTTTCTCAGAGCTTGTGAAATATGGAGGACTCGTCCCTCCCACCTTCCAGGTGGCCAGATGGAAGAGCTCAGGGCTCCCCTGGATCAATAGCTCATCCCAGTCATGCCCTGCAGCAGCTGCTCCAGAGGAAGGAGAGGCAGGACCGGGTGGTTACAACAATAACTTTCTCCCTCCCCTGCTCCATCCACAGGGAATTTTCCTCCTTCCTCCCCAAGGAGTGGAATTCTGATTCACAGCCTAAAGCAAGAGGATCCAGAACCCTTTCCAAAGAGGTCATCTTCTGAGTCATCTTTCTCTTATTACTTGGGGTGCTCAAATTACTCCTATAAAGGGACCATCTAATTTTGTCACATAGTGCTTTTGGTCATACCCTGGAGCAGTGAGTACCACAGGGAAATTATTTCCTGACAAAGAATCCAACCAACAGTTCAGTCTCCAAATTCAGGCTCTCAATGTGGGTATCTCAGTTCTGGGATGAGCTCTGAAGCCTAAGCAGGGCGTTATGCTACTGGGGATTGCTGGGATATGGAGCATCCTGACCCACAGGCACGGTATGCTGGTGCCTAAAGTGAGTCTGAACTGATGCTCTGACCTTGCCTAAGGCTCTTTGAGGCTCTTTGTGGCTCTCAGCCTTCACACCTGAACCTGCCCCTCCAAGGCTGCCAGGAGCACCACGTACAGGGGCTCACAACTGATTCCTCTGGGCACAAGATCAGTCGCAGGAGAGGGGATACTTGGAGTTTCTTTTTGACAGTCAAATATGTTGTCTGCACTGGCCCTGTTTCGTGCTTTTCTTTTAAATACTTTTTTTAAGGTTGCATTTCAAGGGATTACCCTCTGGAGCTCTCACACAGACAGGTCTGTTGGTCTGTCTGCTTAGCTCTCTATCTTTTCTGCAAATACCCTTGCTCTGTAGCATGTGAGCCAAGGATTAAATGCACAGAAAGAAACAATTCACTGTGACTTGGCCTGTAAAGTCTTTTGAAAGTTAAGTTATGGCTGTTAAATGTTAACACCATATAATGCCTGTCTTTATCGTATCTTTGCAATAAAGTGATGACATGGGTCTATTATGAGCTAGCCACATAGAAGCTCCCAAACCTACAGTATTGTAATGGTATTTAATCTCCTTTCCAAGTGCCTGAGATTTTCACACTGGCTTTGTCTGCAGCGTTTCTCTGGGATGGCTGAGCGCTCACGCTAAGGCGAAGACATTTTAAAGAGAAAAGATGAAATTGTCAAGTCCAACCCCCAGCTGTGAGAGGCCTGGGAAACCTCACACTTTCACTCGGCTGCCACAATGCCGTGCCCGCCTCGCTTCTGCCATGCTACCTGTCCTTTTCCCATCCTCAAGGACAACTGCAAAGTTGCTTATCAGCCTGTAAATCAGCTGTGGCAATAAAACGCTGGCATCCAGAGCAATAGCTTTTGTACTAATGTACTACTTTGCAATTGCTGTGCATATCCAACATATTAATGACACAAATTCATTACAATAAATGAAGACACTAGCTGGCTGGGGGCCAGAGTCTACTAAGGACAAAAAAAAAAAAAAGAAAAAAAAGAAGAAAAAGTTGCTTTTGTTCCTGCCATTTGGCAAGTTTGTGATGCAAAGTTGAATGTGTTGGATGTAGAGCTCTTTTGGAGAGTGATAGGACGAAGTGACTGCTAAATATAGTAGTAATGGTGCCAGGCATCTGGGGGGTGAAAAGAGAGGCTGCTTCTCATTTGAACAGTGAGTGGACTTGATTTCCAGGTGAAATTCAGGAGGCAAATGGCTTCATGGACAGTGGTGGATTATATAAACCAACTCACAGTTTTCAGGTAAGAAAAACTGTTCACTAATGTGAAGGACTTATAACAACCTGGGAAGGGGGGATTTTGTCAATCAATCTATTACTCACATGGTTTGTTTCTCTACTTCTGACTTCATCTCCCTCCATTTACTGGTCTAGCTGTGGCTCCATGTGCTACTCTTTCTATTGGTGGTTTATTGATCTGTGTATTGACAGTGGATACAGACATTATCCAGTACTTATTGTGAGAGATTTAAAAATCTTTATGTTTAGTTAACCAAAGGAAGTATAGTGCTATATGTACCAGATCAAAGACAAGACACTGAACACCAGAGGACTCTTTAATTTAGTTAAAAGAGCCCCATTAAAATTAGAGCTATTCAAATGAGAAATAAGGCATAAAATTTTAAGGATGAGGAAAAATAACCATCAGGACAAATGGTCAAGTGAACTGATGGATTCTTTTCTTTCAAACAAAATCTTTGTAATCCTGGAAGTTAAATAATAATCAGCTACATATTATTAGATTAAAAGTTGAAGTAACTTGACATTTTATGACCCTTGTTCTGCCAGGGTGATATCAGGTGATCCCACCTTCTGGATGTGTGCTCTGCAGTCAGCTGAGCATAGATTGATGAATCCAGTCTGTGAGTCCATTTATCTACAGAGCATCAGTCCCAGTCATAACTTGGAAACTGGGCAGTTATGCAGGAGAGACTCTGTTTTGGAAATGCATGGTTTGGAATTGGGGCTGGACAGAACGGACCCAGTTTCTGCCACTGCCTCCTTTCTCTCTGGAAGTATGGGGCATGGAAGGTGCACTATGGTGATAGGAGGTGCTCACTTACCTGTGTCACTCCAGCTAGCAAATGAATTCATGCTGATGAGAGAGGAAAATGAAATTAAGACTTAATGAGGGACCTAAACCAGAATTTTCACAAGGAACAAAAATTGTGAACAAAATTCCCGCTCCTGATGTTGTATCAGAAAATGTCTCTACATACTCAGTGAGACAGCAGAAATGTTTAGCTCTGCAACTTCTATTTTGGAATAATGTTGTATGGTAAATGGATGACAGAGGGGCAGGGAGACAACAGAACCTGTCCTCAGCCCACCTCCTCCTGCTCTTCCTGAACCAGCAGCTCCGTGAGGTGTGAGCAGGTCAGCTGCAAGTCTCTGAGCTCTCTCCACCATCACTCTGGATGTGGCCAGGGTCTTCATGACAAAGCCTCTTGTCTTCAGGTAACAAACTGCTCTTCAGCACACTGTGACAGTGGTCATGGGTGTTACATGTTTCTGAGCATCATGTTGAGGAAAGCAGAAAAGGGAGGTGATCTGGAAGGGCACCAGGCCGGCTTAACATGCCATGAAGGGAGGTTATCCCCATGCAGGCTTGTCAATTCTGGCACATTTCAATGTTCTTCTACAACTGTGCGTTTTTTACTATGACAGTGGGTAGAAGTCAAACTCCTTGGCTGTTTTTGTTAGGAAACACTTTTTTTTTTTTTTTTTTACCACCTCCTGAATGCAGATTCTTTTCTTCAACCAAGGGGAACATAAATAAAATGTTCCACACTAAGGCAGATGTTGAGCTGTTCCCTGACACAGTTCTTCTGGGACTCCTGTGCCGTGCTCCCAAGCACCCATTCATTTAAATACTGTAAGGCGAGAGCAGTTGTGGGAGGAAGAAAGTTTCTGTTCAGACCAACAAGGCAGTTGAAGGCCTTCCCTGCACAAAACGCCAGCATGCTTTCAAGCTTCAGAGGGTCTTCAGAGTTTGCTAAAAATTTAGTGGCAAATTCATGAAGGTTGATTAAAGCTCCCAGATAATTACTCGTTTAACTGCAGAGCGTGTGCTCGACGAGAAGTGTTGCAAAGCTTTCTAAAGACTGGAAAGCTCAGAGCCTCAGCCAGAGCTGCCAAGTGAACGGATGTGCCAAGTGGAGCCCCGTAATGATATCAGTTAACAGTCATTATACAGAGAGGGAAGCAAACACTTACCCCATACAACTGCAAATCTGCTACAGCCTTGTGCAACTCTATCTCTGTGCCTCTAATGGGAGCTTGGCTGTGGATGAATTTACAAGTGGACTCTTTCTTAGGCTCCTGTGTTTAAGTTTACCCTTCCCTCCTCCCTCATCTCTTGGTTATTTAGCTAAGGGCTTACTGGCAGTAGTGTGAATCGGGGGCTAGTTCTGCTGCCGGCAGGGACCACCCGTCACTCTGCGTGAGCTGAGCATCCCTCCCCAGGTGTCTGGAAAATAAACACGTGCATAAGGTGAGTTGAGGGCCAGGATGCTGACAGAAACCAGTGTGCACCGGGGATGGGGCCAGGCTGAGTGCCTGCCTCTGCTGCTGCCCTTTGGCTGAATCTGCTCTGACCTGGGACCAGGCTCTTTGGAGGGCACTGCTAACTGCAGGCATAATTCAGTGAGGAAACAACCCTCTCTGCACCCATAAATCAGCTCTAACTTCACATGGATTTGGTAGGGATGCTGAGATGTCAGTGAGCATTCAGAGCCTACAAGCTGGGCTCAGACAAAGGGCTTCCCAAAGGAGCAAAGCTCAGGCTGGCATTCCAGGATCTCAGTCAAGATAAGGAGGGGCACATCTCTGACTGGCTCCAAGAAGAATTTTGGCTTCATTTACAGCCCATTATTTTAAGGACAGCCTTTGCTGCAGGGTGCAGAACATCACTTACTTGCACTATTAATGTGATAGATTCTAAACTAGCATCCATACCAACAGTTCATGCAGCTGCCATCATTCAGTGCTTTGGCTTCCCAACTTGTTGGGCAAAACAGAGACCAGTCTGGCTGCTGGCAGTCTCCTGGCACCTTACCCCCTCAAAAAGACCCCCATGGGGCACACAGGCATCCATCCCAAAGGAAGAACTGCCCTGGTAGTGTGGGATTAGATAGGTGGACTAATTGTTGTAGACATCATGTAATTATGTACAGTTTTGAGGCCATCACAAATAGCACTTGGGTCATTTCTCTCCTATTAGAGTGAAGCTGGCAGATGCAGGGGGCTAAGCCAAGCATCAGGCCATGATGTAGACCTTGAGAGGGCTGACTCTATTAGTGCATAAATTGCAGGCTTTCAGAAGCTGTCTTCTGGAGGGCCCCTAAATGCACTCATCTTTAACTAGGCAGTTAAAAATTTTAATCTGTCACACAGATGTGCTTGTTTGTATTACATGAGTTTGTGTGTGAGTTTGCCCGCTCCTTAATTCCCTTATTTGTCTAAAGGTCAAACATAAGAGTAATTTTTGACATTGTATGTTGGGAAGAGTCCTGCTATTTAATTTTTTTCTCTCTCTCTTCTGTTTCTTCCTCCTTTTGTTAAACTCAACCTCTCTCTAACTCATGAGGTCTTTAATGCCATGTCCAATGCACCAGGATATAAATGCTGCTAAAGTAAAAGGCAGATGAAGTTTCTGGTTATAGAAAAACTACCTAAATGTCATTACCTGTTAAAATAATTGGCTCCATTAGGTAATTTGGCTCCATTCATGGGCCATCATTTGAAGAATAGCTCCTGATGTAGGGGGCAAAGTATCCTTTACCTGTACAATTAGGGTGATGCATTCTTAAAAATACCTGGGATGAAACAAGAGAGCGAATATGCAGTCATTTGAGAGCACAGGGACCAAGGACCTCTGCTGAAAGTTTGGCATTTTCTTTCCTATAAAACCTGTGAGTAGCTTCAGAGCTGGAAAAGATACCTATTGTAGAGTGCATTAAATTTTTTTTTTTTTTTTTTTTTTTTTTTTTTTTTGAGAGAGAGAGTTTCAGCTCCCTTCCTTGACTCTAGGAAGCTGTGAGGGTTGGATAGGTAAAAATCAGTCATGTATTTGCTTGTGAGCTACTCTATACAATGACAGGGGCTGCAGCACAGGCTGCAGGTGCTTGCACAGGAAAAGAAAGGTGGGTCCCCAGTAGAGCTTTGGTTTTGTCTGATCATTTGATTGAGTTACTTTTTGGGGGCAGACCTACAACATGGGGGGAAACTGATTTCATTGGGAAAGTCTAGCCAGGGTAGCTGTTGCCATCAATAGAGCCATGGTGATTGAACTTTGCTAATGACTGGGTTTGCCTTTCCAGGGCTGACTGGAGGCTTCTCAATGAGGCTTGTGTGCTTCCATTGGACCTGGTTTTAGGCTTCCCACAGAATAAAGGAAGCCTTCCCCTGGTGTAATGAATGTTTACCCAGGGGTGCTGATACTGTCAGAGTCTGTCACTGCAGGATCAAAACCAGAACTGCACAGTCTCTGATAAAAGGGCCAGATGTGCCACTTTAATTAATGTAATTTGCTAAACACTGCAACAATTAAGTGCAACGCGATAGCGTAGTAATCTTCAGGGCCAGGAAGTGCCGTCCCCAAGGCATCCCCAGCTGTTCCAGCTTTCTTTTCTACTCACTTTCATAAATTTAGAAACTTAAAGGATTTTCAGGGGAGCCACAACATCAAATAAAGGCAGAGACTGAAGGTGTGCAGGAAAACACAAAAGGAGGGTAAGGGACCTTGCACCTGCAGGTGGTTTGGATGGGGATCTGTTATGAGAACGGTGACAATTTATATAGACCCAGGGGCACACGCGCACCTACAGCCCAACACAAACACAGCGCCTCATGAACACCACAAGACACAAACAAGTGTACAGGAGCTGAGACTATCAAATGCCCCAGACAGAGAAAACATGCACCCAAGGTGTTGCTCAGACACCCTGTAACACATTCTCACACACCACTAATACCATGGAGGCATCAACATCAGGCTGAGCTCACATCCTTGGCCCTTTCCCTCCCCAGCCCAAACACAAGGGCTCTTCCCTTTCTACCCATTTCCGTGGCACAGTTTGGGCATGTTCCCTGTTACTTCTTTGTGAGTTCATGCAAGACATAGAAAAGCTCCAAAGTTTCTCTTACAGACATGTAAATCCTCTGGGATTTTTCTGCTTAAGAACTGGAGGAAGTGAAAAAGAAAAAAAATAATGAGGGAAAAATGAAGAGGTTCCTTTAAAAGCCCACAGGTTTGAGGGAAAGTGATGGGAAATTAGAGAAGTGTGATAGATGGGCTAATTTCCTTAACTGACAACCCAGACAGCTCCATGGGGAAAAAAAAAAAAAAAAAATCGTGTTTGGGTTTGATTTGTGTTCTTCCCCTCCCTGCTGTACATAAACCCAGAGCTGTGTGTGTGTCTGTGTGTGTCTGTGCACTCTCAGTAGGGAACATGTTGCTTTTATATTGCAATGCACACACATCTCTACCATCCTCTAACAAAACTGTCTGGAAAAGGGAAAATGCAGTTAGAAAAAGTATTTTGATATACTTCTGATTTTTTCAGGTTTACACTAGTTCAGTTTTACTGTTAGCAAACAGACTTACTCCATTTTGGGGGCACGTTCTATGTCAGAAAAGCAAATTGCGGTGGAGAAAATGGTGAAAAAATAGTGAAAAAAATATTTTCTCCCTAAATTTCACAATAACTACAAGGCCAGCCCCTCTGGAGAGAGGCAACTGAAGTGGATTGTGTCTGGTACCACTGACTTGCTTGATTTGGAAAAAAAGTGTGAAAACATGGTCCTTCTCCCGAGTGCTGTTCCACAGCACCAAGGTCTGAGGTCAAGCAGTGCTCATTCGTGTCCCATACCTGTTGCCACAAGAGCAGGAAGGTTAACACTGGACTTAGATGATCTTTCTAAGGCAGTGGATTTATTTTACACCCTTCCCATAAAAAGCAAAATCTGCTCAACTAAAATGTTTTGCAAATTTCTGTTGAAGGAACTTCATGAGAATATATGGGTTAAAGATCCCTTTCTCTAGCCCAGCCCACATTTTCTGGGCTTTCGAGCAATATAGTTCTTTTCAGGTCTGTTCCCCATGTGATATGATGCAATTTTTCAGTTCAAAATGTAATCTTAGAATCACAGGAACATGGAATGGTTTGGGTTTGAAGGGAGGGACCTTAAAGATCATTTAGTCTAACACACAACTTCAGTCCAATTGGACAAGAATCTCCTCCATGGACTCAGATGTCCTAAATACAATGGAACAATTTGCATGCCCAGAACTATTTCTTTGTCCTAGGAAACTGAAAAAAAACAACAATAACAACAACAACAAAGCCAAACAAACCAACCAACCAAACAAACAAGCAAAAAAAAACCAACCAAAAAAACCCCTCCAAATCTGTTGCTTTATATAGGATGTATACACCATTTCACTGGCTCCAGCATAATGCAAATACTGTCCTAGCCCATATCAGCAAAGAGGAGTCATGTCTACCCTTGCAAGAACACCACCAACCCAAAAGCCCAGACCACAAGCAAGAAAGTTTTGAATTTGTGGCACTTTTTTGTTTTCTTAATAATTATTTAATTTTTTCAGCATTTTTAAGGTAAGGGCAATAAAAAAGCATCCCAGTGTAGATGAGAGGGAGCATTGGCCTCCCCCAGCCTGTTCAGTCTGGGGAGATTTCTTGCTAACTTAAATGAGTTCGACAACCTTTAAATATAAACAGCTGATTGAAACTGCTGAGAAATCCTCTAAAAAAGAAAAGGAGGAAAAAAAAAAAAGTTCCTAGGGAGCTCAGCCAAGGAATGTCAGCCCTGTCACCACTTCTGGCACAGTCCAAATGAGAAGGACGAAGGGACATCATTAGATCTTGAGAAGCGGCATGGGCTCACTGGGAAGGAGGAGACACAACAGCACCAAGGTAGAACATTTAATGCAAAATTCATGCAGAAATCAAAATGGCTGTGGCCAGTGTTTACCTGTAGAGAAAAATTACAGCCATCCTGGGAGAGGAACATCCTGGGAAGAGGGTGGTGATGAGGTGGACAACCTGCCCCATGACTGTGCTTGTGAAGAAGACCATACCAGAGGGAAATGAAAGCACTAGGTGGTGATTGATTTGGGGCACAGCTGTGGTCACCCCTGAGAGGAGACAGGGTGCTGTGAAGATGATGCATCACTCAGGTCCTGCTTGATGTCAAAGGCCTTGGGGTGCCTGCAAATCAGTGCTAAGATAAAGCATCTGATTTCACAGGGGCAGCAATGTCCAGTTGGTGTCATCTAGACCTTAGGTGAGGTAATGTCTCTCAACCTGTCTGGAGTTGTGGCCTTTTCTGAGCCTATTTCCAGAAGTCCTTATGATTAAACTGATGTGATCCTTTGGAATAATTATATTTGGATGCATGTCCCTGTCCCACACACAAAGGTGTGAAAGGTATCAAAACCTCTGCATCAGGTGCGGATTCAGGGAGAGGTAAGGCTGTACTATAGCTCTGTGGTCTCTCAGAAATGGTCTCTTTTGGGGTGAAAGTAGTTCTGAACATGGCCTTAAATTCTGAATGGCAGATTGGAGGCTGGGATTTATGAAGAATGAACTGATAAATCAGGCTGTAAGGCATCTGTCACTTTATATTACAAATGTGGCACAGGTCTTACTGTTTTCCCAGTTCAGAGGGAACCATCCAGCTTGACCATCATCTTTAGAGTTAAAGGCTGGATTATTCTTCCCCACCTCCCAGGAACGTCTCCAGGACACAACTCCAGAAGCCAGCTAGCCTGGTGGTTCAGAGTCCCTCCAAGAGAAGGAAGGACAACCAGAGGCACAGATAAGAATGTCCAGCATGGGTGGATGTGCCCTTGGATAGCCTGTTGGGATGAATTTTTGGGAGGACCTGGATGAGGGAGAACCTTGCTTCTACCTTTACAGCAGAGCTGGTCTTCAGAGAGGACCAAAGTACCTCTGAACATAGTAAGAAATGGATCCTTGATTCTACTAACTGCAAAAAGGAGTCTGTGGAGCCAGCTGCAGGAGCTAAGCAGAGAGGCTGGGATGCCACGTTGGATTTAGGTATCAAAATTCCTCTGAGGTGCCTCAATCCTCTTTAGCATATATCTTTAAGCATCTCTGAGAACAAGAGGTAAGCTCCTGGGCCACTTACTTACATTAAAAGGTCCTTTTGGGCCAGAATGATTGTTTTGTTGGCAGAAACAGTGCATGTCTGTCTCCTTAAGGCAAGAGTCTCTCTGCGTGTGTTTGCACGTGTGTACTCAATGCGTGGATTTTGCTCTGTAACTCGAGAACCAAGCCCCCAAGATGACTTTGAAAGGCTAAATCTGCAAATCCTTTCCTAGACCACCACTCCACTTTCAGGGAAATGCTACCTCTCAAATAGGGATAGGAAATTAAAAGAAATTAATATGGTACTCAGCAAGATTCATTAATTAGCTAATGTGCATACATCACATAGGAACACCAGAGCCCTAAATAACTTTTTATGTCTGAGGAAATATGGTTTAAAGTGGTTCAGTTCCAGCCCAGTAAAACTAACATTCATTAGAGGAGCTGGTTTGGAGAGTCTGATGTCATGAGAGCAGCAGTGCCTACAATCACAAGAGGGAACAAAAAAGCTGCCATCTCCAGGATGAAGGACTTGAGGTTATAAGGTCATAAACCACAGGAGTCCACAGAGTTTCCGGGTTCTGAAGGCATGCCTTAAAAGTTAATATCGTGCAGTATTAGAACCATAAGAAGAAGTCACCTAGAGCCATTTATTATTCATTGAGAGTCACCCTCACTACACATACACCTTTAATGTCTCAGGTACATTCCTCTTACCTAAAGGAGATTTATGGGAATATTATCGCACCTTAAAGAAATGCCAATCAGTTATTTTATCATTAATTTCTGCCATGTTAATAACCCTCCCAAGGCACAGACTGACCATATTTAACAGCATAGCTGTTAAATGGCAAGAGATGTCATTTCCCCCCTTTGTAATTGGACATCATGTCAGTCATGCTGTCGATAACGGCTGTATAGTACAACTGTAGTTGTATGTTAAATTGTCATGTATCTGATATTATAGCCCTGTGTTATGCCTCTAAACACTCTCTGGAAACCTTTTAACATGTTATTCTGTACAGAGGCCTGGCTTGACATGGAATTCATTGTGTTTCAATTTTAATTAAAGGGAATTAAGCGCTGACATTCCCCTGAAGTATGATAGAGGCTGGGTGTTCCATTGCTTTGAGCTCTTGAGAAATCACTTTCCTCTTCAAAATGGATACATAGCTCTCAATGCTTTTCAATTACAGCTGACTGTTTGTCTTCTCCTGGTTGTTTAAAATGGATCGGTTTGGGGGGGGGGTTTGGGTTTTTTTGTTTGGTTTTTTTTTCAAACAAACCAATACATTATATTAAAACCCCCCAAGAAATTACCCTTAGGTGACTTTGAAAATCCAACCCCACATATATCACAGTGATTCTTTAGGAGGCACTTTGTATCTCTGCAACATGCTTTACCATCTGATTCTGCACAGGATCCATCTATCTCTACATTTATCTCATGCATCAATGAAACAGCTCTTTCCTTAACGACCACTTCAGCATGCTGCCTCCTCGAGCACCCTTTTTCAGCAGGCCCTTTCCTTATAATTCATTAACAAATTAATCCTGTTCTCCTGGACTGCTGGATTTCATTCTTGGCACCACTGACCAGACATAAAGTGACAAGAGGACTGAATGGTGGCACCTCTCCTTCTCCTAATGCCCTTCAATTAAAACACTCTTTAGAGCAAAGAAAAACACCAACACTCTGACACTGTTTGACCAGAGACTTGGTGAGAGCACTCACCACAGCAGAATGCTCTGTGCAAGAAAGCCAGGCTGGGATGTGGCAGCTGTGGGCTTCAAGAATGAGGTGGTGGGTTACATTGCTGTTAGAGTGACCATCAGTGATGGACACTTGTTGCCTTCCTTATGTTGAGCCCTTGCTCTGCCTCTCTTCTTGCTTATCCTGACACTCCAACCTTGATCTTCACTGCAATTTAAGGCCAGGGATTTTCTCCCCCATGGGCAGAGGCTATGGATGATTTGCTACATCTTTTTTAGGTGGCCTTCCTACATTTCTGGACTATGTTCTTTTCTGTCCAGAATGAGTAAACATAAACCATTCTCGCAGGTGAGGATTTCTGTGCTTCAAATAGCATTTACTTGTTGCTTTGAACTATCAGTCTTGCCCCATACCTTGTTTTTAGGATGAAGTGCCCCAAACTGGAGACACCCTGGCTAATATTGAGCAGACTGGAGGCACGCATTACCTCTTTGTATAAGGGATATAACATCTAGTATGAATGGGAGCTCAGCCTGGTCTGGGGATCTTGCTTGTGCCCAGTGACTGTCCCAAACAGATAAGAGCAAACAGCACACAAGCCTTTAGTGGGTCATCCCCATGGGATGGATGGTATACATTTCCAGGTCAGGCGTTGTAGAAGCAGTGAATATGCAATCAAAGCTGAGTGTAATGCTCCGTTCAAACTGTGCAGCCAACTGCATTTTACTGATACATAAAATGCCTGCAGAAACTGACCTGACAGCTGTTTGCACAATTGTAGATAAGGCGTCACTGCCTCCCTTCGAAACCAAAAGGTGTTTTTCCCTGTGAGTTTTATCTAGGGAATAAAATTGCAAGAACAAGCACAAAGAGAGGGAGAGGAACATCTGCCTTTGGAAGTTGCAGCGTTCTTTGGGCTGGATGCTTTGGGACATATAAAGTTGTGTAACTCCGTTAACTTCAAAAAAAGGAGCAGGTTGGTTTACTCAAGCTGAGCGGCTGAGCTTTTTGATGAAAAATAATCAGCAAGCAGAAGCTGAAGGCACAGTTAGATGAGTTTGCTTTTCTAGCCGAGATTTTGCAGAAGTCTTTTCAGCCTGAGAAGAATGAAAGCTGGACACTGTGGTCTTTCAAGTAAAAGCTCCCTGAGCACAGAATGGGCAGTGTTTACCATCTGCATTCACTTCCCCAGCACATTCCTATCTGCTCAGCCTTGCAGAACAGCAAAGGGAGGAAGATGCTTCTGCTCTTCAAAGGGCGTTTTTTTTTCTCCTCCTTGATTCTGTACTTTTAAGATGGTGGTTATAGTGTATCTCTATAGGCACCTTCTGCAATGTGAGAGTTTGATAGTCAAAGGAGAGAGGGTGCTGCCTTCCTCAGACAATGGTGTAGAAAGTATTGGCCAGAGCCTTGGAAAAGAGTGAGAGTAGAGGAAGGGTAAACATTTTGGGGAAATTCCTCCCTAATTGTTTTTCTACTCATTTGTTCAACATTTTGAAACTAAAAATCTTAAAATCAGAAAAAGAAATAAAGGATCAGTCTTACAGAGAGAAGTGTAATATTTACTATCAAACTTCGGAATTTCAATTAAATATATGAGGTATCTTCAACTACCTCTTATAATAGAAATAACAGTAGAATTCCTTCTGGAATAGATGCAGATGGTATCTTATAGCTACTGTGACTGTTCTTTTCAGTGACAAAAATTACTCAGATGTGGAACTTTTCTGCTTTTTTTCTGGATATAAACTCTTATCTTTAGAATCTCACTTTAAAACTTGAGCTGGAAGGGATCCCAGGGTGACCAAACCAAATGTCCTGCTTGGAGAAATAAGAACGGAATTCTGCTTTTGCCAATCCCTAAGCCTCTGTTAAAATGAGATTATCAAATAAAATATCAAACCATCCACAATTTGCCAAAACAGTGGAAATTTCACCATCTCCATCATTTTCAGTGAATTTAGTTGTCCACAGATTTCAGGAAAGCAGGAGACACTTCCAAAGCCTTTCAGATTTGTTGTGAAATTTGTTCTACTCCTGAAACAAATCCTACTGTGTTCTGCAAATGGCACAATTGTTACTAGTGAGAGACCTTTAATGTCTCCCTCTCTTCAGTCCTGTGGAGCTGGCAAAGCTCATGGTGTTCCTGAAGGACATTGCAATTGCTGGAACATGTCAGGTGGGAAAAGTCCTTTCAGTGATGGGTGATTCTGCAACATCTACAGACAAACAAGTGAACAGATGGATGGACTCTGTGCAAATGTACTTGTTTAGTTTCCTTTCGCTGTTCCTGGATTTGGAGCCCCGTTTTTTTGGGTGAGTTAATGTATTGTACCAAAGTCATGTCTTGTACTAATAACATTTCCCTGTAGGGAATGTCAGTCCTTGGAGCCTTCCCTCCCTTCTCCTTTGTGAGGGTGCTCAGCTGGACCAAAACACTCTTTTCACTGATGTAATCAAGATGCTGCCTTCATGCTGACATTGCAACATCTGAGAGGATTATTCATATTTGTGTGATGTTATTAATTTATCCCACTGGCTGGAAATACTCTGGAGAGCTGTGTGAAGATCTGTTTTTTGGTGAATAACCACGGCTGGATTGGATGCTCAGGAACTTACCTGTCAACCCAACACCCTTATCAGAATCCAGCCCATTAATTTATCAACATTAGAAAATGTATTTCCCATTTCAAATGCAGATACTACCTGTAAACAGTCCCAACACAGCTGTATTTGTGCCATATTTACCCCTATTTGATCAAAGCAGGTCTTGATGTCCTGATCAGCTGATCTAACTTATCCTTTTGGATTCCCAGATGAGATGGACATGCATGGAGGGGAGATACCATGGTGTAGTCAGCATAGCATGGCAGTGAAAAAAAGAGACATTACTAAGCCAAACTTGTTATTGGTAGGAATGTCCTGGCTCACCCGCGTCATTGACCTTGTGCTGGTGTAACTGAGAGCAGAATATGGCCCAGCACTTCCAAGGACATTGCTCAGTTACCATATCATCACCAACCTTGACATGGGATTTCTCCATGCTTAGGAGGGCAGTCAAATGTAAGGATCAGAAATGAATCTCCTTATTCCTTAACCAAATCAGTATCAAAGAAACTGGGTTTGGAGGGTCTCCTCCCATGGTTTGCTAACCCCTATCACCTCTGTCTTTCTTTGATACATTAAGGGAAGAAATAGGAGACCCGAAGAAACAGAAAATTTTAACTACTCGCTTTTTCACTCAGTTTTCCTTTCTTCCCTCCAAGGACAGTGTCTGGGACATCCTCCTCTTCACTTCTGTTTTACCTTCCCCTTTAGCTGTGGGAAGACAGATGTCCTTGGAAAGAATAAACAGGAAGTGCCAGACCTGCCTCTCAATCAGAACTGCTGTTCCCTGGAGTCAACAGTTGCAAATCCTTCCCCGTCTGCACAACAAGACTTCAGACAGATGAAACAGCCTGAAGCACAGTGAGCTGCAACACCCTCTGACACCCTCTGACCAGCCTAGCTGCAGACCAGAAGGAAAAGCCAAGGGATTTTGTTATGAGAATTTTAATTCAGCTTTCCTGGGACCATGGGAAAGGGCTGTCACTTTGGGGCCAAACATGGGTGTCATTTAGATCTGCACTCCCAGCAGGAGGGTGGAAGAATTCATACTCAGCTGGAGCCTTCACTTTTTTCATGACCCAAAACCCAACAAGGCTACAAATGGTCTCCTCTTAGCTTGCCCAGGTGCAATGCAGAGTCCATACAGAGTACTCTGAGCAAAATGCTGCTGCTGAGTGGTGGGACCATCCACCATAAAGACAGGATGAGGGACCATCCTCCTTATAGCCAGGAGTAGAACTTGACTTTACAACTTAGCAGCATTTAGATCTAGGCCCAAGAAGTACCACGTCTGGAAGGCTCCTGAGCAAATACCAACTTAGTGTCTGAAAAATGGTTCTGGTTCACAAAGTTAGGAACAGTTTCCAGTGAATTGAGGGAAGATTGATGGTTTTGGCATAAATTTATGTCTCTAAGCCATTTCAAGCAGCAGATATTTTGTACTTTTCCCCTTACAGCTGCAGCTGGAGGCATTGGTTGAGCTCTGTTGCACCAGGTGCCATCAAACATGAAGAGCTGGCTCCTGCTTTGATGTGTGTGCAATCTGAGTGGGAATATCCTTTCTAGAGAGGACTCACCAGCAGCCCTGGGGGGCATGCCATGTCTTACACCACCCCATGTCCAATCCTCCACATGGTGCTGCCCTTTCCAAGCTTCTGACAATCAGTGAAACCCTCTGGCCTTTAAAAACACAGGCAAGCAGATGCAGATTCCAGAAACCTAGTGGATGCCCACATTGATTTTGTCTCTAACAGCAACAGAAATGTTCCCCACAACATAAATGCCCAGGAAACACAGTGACTCCTTGATACTTGCAGATGTGATCCAGCTCACAGAATCATATGAAAGTAAACATCTCTGGGCTTGAGTGTTGCACAGCTTTGTCACATGTGAATGGTGGAAGACCCTGTTGTGCTTACATGTGGTGACAAGCTGGGTGAGCATCAGCTGTGTGTGTATGAGCATATTTCCAGTATTGAGGAGTGATGACGTTGTACATCTGGACTCTCACAGCATCCATCAACACTGCAAAGTTGTGATCTAATATGGATCTTCAGTAGGAAAGTTACTACATCTGTGTCTGCTATTAACATTTAGAAGGTAATCTCCTCAACATCATAAATGATAACTACTCTGGCATGCCCTTGACAGGTATAACAGTCTGTATCCCTGTAAAAAATAATAGCCATCTGGCAGAAAGTACTGACGCTGTAAGGAGAAAAAGAAGATGGGCACCAGCAAAAGACCAAAGCAAATCCCCCAGCACAGGTTACCTTGGGGTTATTTGATTGCCTGGCAATCTGCTCATGTCCCTCTTTTCATCTGCTTTCAGTGTCCTGGTTGGATCATCATTCAGTTTTAGCCATACAGCCAGCACAAGCCCTCTCTGAATTTATCACAGAAACACTTCTGCTTCACTGGAACTGACAAACATGAAGAAGGAGATATCCTGGTGGAGATCAGACCCATGGGTTACATAAGAAATCTTGCTTGGTTTCTGAAAGAAGTGTATCACCCTGCTAATAGTGTGCTGTATATCATCTGGCAAGGAATGACCTGCCTGTTCCTCAGCATCTCTGGCTCCCATCATCATTACAGCCCTTGTAAAAAAAAAGGCATATTAAGTGCAAAGACCAATGGGGAAGGAAACAATCCCTGTTACTCACAGAACCAGAGCACTACAAGCAGCTGAATGCAAGCTTCTCCTGGGGTGTCTCTTGGAATCAGCCTTGTTCCACAGAGCTCTTCCTTGGGGTAAAGAAAGAAACCAGTTCAGACAGGCTGCGTATTCACTGGCCTTTCTGATAAGACTGGTGAAAAACCTGTGGAAGTTGTGGGTTCTGATAAAGCAGGAACATTTTCCAGCAAGTTCCAGGCCAAGACTCACTGTACACTGTCTGCCAACCTGTCAACAGTTGGCAGTGAGCTGGAGTAACATGCTCATTATATCCTGCAAAGTACATTGCCCTCTGTTGCCACCACCCTACCTGTAGAGGGAGGTCAGAAGGATGTGTAAGGAGGGAAATCCCCTGGCTAATGCTGTTCCCAGGCTCTAACAGAAACCAGGAACCCTGATAACTGGGAAACAAACAGCTTTAATCCAAATTCCATGACCCAAGATACCCAAACAAGTTCAAGACATCACCCAAAAGTCATTCCCACTTAACAGCCCCTTTTCTGAGCTTCTGTAAGGTTATGGCCAGATTTAAACTGTAGCAGTGGAACCAGATCTGTTTTCAAACTATGAGAAATGTGAACTTTTGCATTAATTAAGAGCTGTATCTACAGATTGGTCTGATCTTTGCTAGTGGTTTTTCATTTGCAGGTTTTAGACGTGCAGAGTTCACCCATCCCAGTGATGATGCACTGGCATGATTTCACTTCCCAGTCCATTTGTAAGGAAAAGGTCATTTCTCAGTTTCACCTGAAATCTCCCTGTGGCTTTTTAATACCCCTCAAGGAAACCAAAGAGGATGGTCTCTGTTATAGCAGTCTCCTGAGGATGGCTCGGCTGCAGTTACTGATAACAGCAACCACCAGAGCAATGCTGAAGAATTTAGGGAGGAAAAGGGCACATTTCTCTTCTTGCTCACAGAAAAGCTGTTCTTGTCTTTAGCCTCTGGCTGAGCATACAGGAGCTACAGATTGAAGACATCTGCTATGAGACAGCTGGGTTCACATGGTCAAGCAGTCATCCACAACCTTCAAACAAGGCCACACCAAAGAGAAGGTGCTGCACCCAGTGCCTGGCTAGTGCCTGCCCCAGTGAAGGTGAAATCAGATATCTCTCTGAAATGAATGCACTTTGGCAAACATACTGCAGCTGATGCCATGATGTCACCCCAGCACAGTGGTGGGCCAGGCTTTAGGGTGACCTCACTCACTCTTTTACACAATTGTATTCATTTTATGGATGCCAACTCACTACCAGGATCTGAGAATTATTTCATAAAGGACATCTGACTTAATTTTACTCCCTTTTTTAATCTACAGACTAGTTGATAAGGACTAAGACTGTCACATGTAGCAGTTAAATGCTGCAACCCTTTTCCAGCCTGCCAGCTGATAGATGGTGTTACAGCTGATCCAGCATCTCACACTAAAAGTCTCATAAGAGGATTTTCTCCAAATGATTCATATTTAGCCCTTTCCTTCCCCCTAAATTGCTTTCCCTGACCCCATTTAAGAGTGTTTTGAAGGACACTGACACTTACTTTTCAGATTTTCATCTAATCCTTCTCCCACTTTGCATAAATCAGGAGTAACTGCACTAAAGTCTCTTTCTTCCACAAGCATTAGCAAAACTGCTAAAACCACCAAGATTTATTTCAAACACTGGCTTCAGTCCTAGCAATAAGTAACTGAGCATGGCAATTGTTTCTCATTTAAAGGACCAAGACATGGTGTTTGTTCATCTGGGTCTTCCTGCATGTCTGCTGAGGGCTGGGCTCACACTGCAGCCTACCTGGGGGTCTGCCTGACTCCCCACCGCCTGCTTAGCCTCCAGTTTAAACACTGTGTGCCATCACCTCTGATACTGCTGATCCTCCGATACATGTGGTTGAAAGTATCTGGTGGGATCCAGAGGGATGGGCAGGGACATCCACAGCAGCAGCTTCTGTGACAGCTCAGGGACACATCAATGGGTCAGAGACATGAAGCAGCCTATGGCTGGGATTTAGGCAATGCTGGTTTCCAGAGGCTCATCCGACCACAGCCTCGTTACATAGTCTTCCATTACGTGCTGGTTATGTTGGACTGTCTCTGTCTTGAACTGCTGTCCTGAGCATTGCAAAAATCCACCACTGAACAGATTTGTTTTAAACACACTGCTGTAGTCAGATTGGTTTTGTTGACCTGGTTCCCTCTCATCTGCTTCTGTCTAAGGCTGTATGTCTCCAACCTTATGTATCCCTCCTACATGCTGTTCGCACTACTGGCTGCCACTGGAGTAACACCAGGTAGGGGACTTCATCTTGCTTTATTAGATGAAAATGAGCAACTGCAGAGCCAAATGCATCTCTTAATTTAACTCTGTTAAAATCAACGTTCTTACAATCATTTGATTCAGCCCATCAGCTTTACAGCCCAAAAGAACTGGGCAATATCAAATGGCCATTATCTGATGGTAGTACTAGGGATAGCTTCAGTTGCATGCCCATTCTCCCATGCAGCAAGATCCTGATGCTTCCTGCATTGCCTCACTTCTTCCATTGGCATCTTCCAGCCATTGAAGTCCATAAAAGAGACCTCATCTTCTTAATGAAGAGCCTTCCTTGGATGATTGACAATCTGCCTTTAGGTTCCCACTAGTTCCATTCAGCAGAGCCACAGTCTAGAGCATTTTGTAAACCATCCCCCTTAGGAAAACTGCTTTTGCAGAGAGGTTTGTGGCCCTTAAAGTTTGCCCTAAAGTTTTATTCAGCAAGTGTTAAGCAGACAGCATGGGCTGAGTTGCAGCTCAAACAGGTAATTAAACAGCGATCCTTCCACAGCCCAATTTACACCGAACATGTCATATCCAGGCTTGCACGGTGGTATAGCCCTTATTTCTTAATGTGTGTAAACCCAGTTCTGCTGTCTCCTTCATGGTACCACCTATGTCGAAAGCATGACTTAAAAAAATCCCCCTATACATTTGAACAAAAAAAAAAAAAAGAAGTAGAAACTAAATCTTTACAGTTTATCAGATCATCACATCTGTGCTCTGCAGTTCAGGGGGACTTGAGAGAACAGGAGCCTTGCCAACCATTTCCCAGGGTGGTCAAGCATATGCAGATAAAGAAATAAGACACAGCAGCACAGTCACCTCAGAATGACACCTCTGACCTCTACCAGCTCAGAAATGCTGCTTGCACCAAGGAATATTTTTCTTTTGGGTTCCTTTGTGTTACTGTTAACTCTGGAGTGACACCAAAAATTCATGCAGCTGGGGACAGACCTGGTAACACTCCTAATATGTGCTATGGAATTTTGAAACATCCTGCACAGACAGGTAACTTCTACCCTGCCAACACAGAGATGTGCACGTAGTTAATTCCAGTAAAGTCTTACCATTGATGGAGTGACTACATCAATGGACAAGAGAAGAGAGATGGATGTCATCTATCTGGACTTCTGTAAAGCCTTTGACTTGGTACCCCATGACATACTTCTCTTTAAATTGGAGACATATGGATTTGATGGGTGGACTGTTCAGTGGATAAGGAATTGGTTGGATGGTCACATCCAGAGGGTAGGGGTCAGTGGCTCCATTTCCAGATGGAGATTGTTCACAGGTCCATACTGGGACCAATGCTGTTTAATATCTTCATCAGTGACAGACAGTGGGATCAAGAGAACCCTCAGCAAGTCCACAGATAACACTAAGATGAGTGGTGCTGTTAACACACCTGAGGGTGGGATCCATCCAGAGCCACCTGGACAAGTTTGAGAAGCGTGTGTTCCAGTGTGAGAACTCCTGGGTTCTAGTTTGAGCCTGTTGCCCCCTGTCCTGATGCTAGGCACCACTGAAAGGAGTCTGGCCCCATCCTTTTGCCCCCTGTGGGCCCTTTAACTATTGATCAGCATTGATCAGATCCCCTCTGTCTTCTCCAGCTAAACAGCCCCAGGGCTCTCAGCCTTTCCTTGGCCCAGAGATGCTCCAGTGTATCTATGTATATCCAAACACAAACATCCTTTTCTATTCCAGCCTATCCATCCTATCCTGAGTCAGGGATTCAGCATCTTATGGAAATGGGTTTGATGTGTTTCCTTATCGCTTTCTGCCATTTTTCCCCCTTAAAAACACCCACAACATTTAGCCTGGCAGGAAAAGGCTGCTCTGGAGAGGCTGCTGGAGAGCTGGAGGTGCAGAGAGGGCCGCAAGTGGGAGCCCATGGTGCTGACACATGTCCGGGGGCCAGAAATGTGCTCTGGGTCAGATGTAGTGTGAATTGGCAGAGGCCCGTGGGGATTGAAGCTGGGGTCTGCCAGGTGGGGCTGAAGTGTACCTGGTTCCCTGCCTTCACTGCCCCCAGTCTCTGCCAGTTTAGTGAATACCAGATCCACACAAAGTGTCCATAGCAAAATGGGGGATGGGGGATGGGGGATGGGGGATGGGGGGTGAGGGAGGCAGGGAGGGA
>JANHGN010014252.1:56330-99491 GCA_024605025.1 Megaceryle maxima
GTGTCGGCGGGGTTTGAGTGAAAAAAGGAGCGACAAAGGGTGCCCAGGGAAAGGGGGGGGGGGGGGGGGGGGGGAGGGGGGGGGGGGGGTGAGGGAGGCAGGGAGGGAAATGCACTTGGGGTAGAGAAATGTGTGACAAAAGCTGCACATATTTTCATCAACCAAAGGCCAGGACATAATAATTACTTTCCCAGCCCGGAGGAGAAGAACAAGACCAAGGGTTTCTTTTCAGAGGAGCTGAGACAATAGTGACAAAGGGCCACACAAGGTCAGTGACACTTTTGCAACTCATGTCAGCTGAGGAGCTGGTCCTGATCTGTCATCTCCCTGCTGATTGCTGACAACTGAGACCACGAGGCACAATCCACCTCTGTGTTACCAAGCTGCAGAAACCTCCCTATGCTCAATGGGGCTACACAACGCAGTGGCAAATGAGACGGAGTTCTTCTACATTCAAGTATGGGGCTGCTTTGCTTTGGTCACTCACCATGACTGTCACATCGCTCTTCCCCCACCCCTGTGCCTTCATCAACCCCTTCAGCTCATTTACATAGCTGGGAAGGGAGAGAAAACCTGCAGTTGCTGACTCTGTTGACAATGTCCTAAAAGTGCCATGAGTTGGCATGCAAATCTTCTGTTGTTCATTGAGGGCTTTGGAGCACAGTGCTTGACAGACACTTTTTCAGTCCCATTTACAAAAAATAAAATATAAAAAAATATCCACAAACTAAAACAAGTGGTAACTCTTAAAAAAGTGGCAGTTTTTTTTATTTGAGGTTCCTGCCAGGTATGCAGCAAAAGTCATATATCCTTCTTAAATCACTAATGACCAGCTGGGTTTTGGTCCTGGAGCTTGATGGTCCCTTTGCTCCTTTCAGGACTGAGGTTTATGTCAAGACAGGACAAACCCACTGTCTCCTGTGCACAGAAAAGGATGGAAAACCTGCAGGAGTACTTCATAGCACACCTCACATCTAGCTGAGTGACAGCTGTCAGACCATCAGATGTGAGTTTTGCCATTTCTTCCTTCTCCTTTTTATAAGGCTGCTGAAGGAGAGGAGGTGGTAATTCTAGATCTGTGCCCAGGACCACATGGGTAGTGTGGAGCCAGAGGTATGAACAGCTGACAGTTAACACCTTGACTGTCTTTAACTTGCACTGAGCTCCTAAGTAAGAAAATTTAAGTATTGGGAATAGCTCACCTTCAGCACCTGTTCTTTCCTAGGACAGAATAACAGTTTATCAGACAAAGAAAAAGTCTGGTGGAGTTTCCCAAACACTGATCGTTTCCCCAGATCATCACCCTTTTTAATCCTCTGAGCAGCAGAGCCAGAGAAAGGCTGTGTATTTGTCCCAGATGCATGTTTTGCTGTTGGTCTGTGAGCTGAGGCAAAGCCATGGTGAACCAAGGACTGGGGCTCGCACACGTAGTTTATTATTTCTTCCAAGTGGTAAAACACATGAAGGAGTGACTGGGAGAGGACCATTCCCATTCCCAGTGTCAAGGGCTTAGAAGGAGCAAAATAGACCAGGGTTCAACCTCCATATCAGGCTGCAATAGGCTAAAAAGTCTCCTGCCCCAGATGGTGTTCTTTTCATGTACATGGACAATCTCCATTCTTACAGGTTTTCAACTGCCTTTCATCAGAAGTTTCTAGACAGAGCTCCCAACAGGACAGAGTGGTGGGGTGGACATGAGCTACCCGCATCCTGCCCAGGAATGCAGACCAGGCAGAAGATGACACTCCACCAGCAGAGGCAGTGAAGCAGCAGATGGGCAAATGTTGTCTGCATCTACCTACCTGCCTTTGAGGCCCCCATCCTTACAAAGGACTGTTGCCATTAACAATAAAGCCTTGTGCTTGCCCAGGAGGAGAGGGTAAACTGGTACGTGTGGCCAACCCTCCCAGTCACCACGGTCATGTCCTGCACACCATCTGTTTTGAACAGCCAGACATGAATCCCATCTAAGCCAGTTTTACAGCATTTAACACCACTTATTGCAGAGCCCTTACTTATGGGAGCATCTCGGGTGCATTGACCTCCTTTTGCAAGTGAAGTCATGAGACTGTTTTCCAAAGCAACATAAATGGAGGTGATATCCCACCCTGTCCTTCCACATCCCCCTTCATGCAGCCCTCAAGTCCTCCCAGAAAATGGTATCTCTTACTGGAATTCCTTGGATGAAAGCACCCAGCCTTTGTGCTCCCCATTGCTGCAACTTCCCTAAGTAGTAAGAGTCTTCCAGTGAAAGAAGCACTTTAATGTTTGCAGTGCAAGAGGAACTGTTTATACCCCATTCTGATGCTGTGTTTCACTGGGGTGAGAGACAGCTCTGGGCAACGAGGGATTAAGGGCATCCATTGTATCCTTTTCTGATGTTGCCCACCATTCGCTGCCATTTGCATACATCCCACATTCAGGATCCAGAGACATGGAAACAGCCACCCCACCTGCTCCTGTGGCTGGGCATTGCTGGACTGGGGGTTACTTTGAACAGTTTTTGGGGGGGATGATTGCACAAGGGGAGAAGGGTTGTGTGTCTGCATGGGGAAGGTAGAACAGAGGGGGAGGGGGGAGAGAGAAACAAGAGTAAACATGAATTGGGAGGATTTTCAAAGCCGGCAGAGGGCCTGGAAAAGGACAGGCTTTGAATTCTGCATGTTCTTTTAACTCGGCCTCTGATTTGGAGAGGCCCCCAAAAGCCTGGTAAGCCTCATTGAACTTGAAAAGCTACAAGCTTCCTTTCTTCCCCATTTGCTTTGTCTTCTCTTATCTCATTCATGTGAGACATTGCTCCCACCCCAGCCCTTGCTGGAGAGAGGAGCCAGCCAGAGCCCCCAGCATTGCAGAGAAGCAACAATATCACATTGCTCTCAGAAAGCCCTCAGACAATAGGCAGGAATTATTAGCGAGGTGCTGCAGTGACCCTGGCTCAGCCTCAGATAACAGGCTAATCAGGAGGGACCGGGGCTTTCCCTGCACGGGTTGGGCAGATGGACCTCATGCAGAAGGGGGCTGCTAGAAGTCAGTCAGCAGAACCCTTTCTGAGCCTTTCTGTTGAGAGGAGGGTTTAGGAACTGCTTCCTAAGGGGACACTTAAAGACTGGCAGAGCTGGCATTTGCCCTCACAATGGCAGTCCCAATGGGAATGCCAAATGCTCTTTGGGAGCAGGCAGCCTTATACTGGAGTCCTAGTTGCCCACAGTGCTGCTGCTCACTAATGCAGACTACAGAGGGCACAGTCCCAAGAGTAATGGGAGAAAAGAGGATGGGGAATTGCATAACTGTATCCTTTCTGTGGCTTTTCTTGGGGGGCTTGCACAACTTTACCTACCACCATGATATCAAGTCCCTCTTCCCACCTTGCAGAAGGATGAAGGATCAAGACAGTGTTTATTGCACACCAATGAGCAAGCCCTTTGCAGCCTGTGCCATGTGCTAAACCAGTCAAGTCCAGGACTCAGGAAGGACTGAGCAGGAATGCTGCACCACGAATGCCTAACTGTGTTACAGGATTTATAAAGACCAGTTCATGGGACCAACTGTTACCTTCAGTGAGGACAAAGGCACACTCACTGGGTGAGAAAATACACAAGTGTCCCACTAGTGACCCTAGAGATAATATTATGCTGCCAGTTATAAACAATCACCCCTGTCCATTTTGTCCCTGATGCTGACTCCTCATAACAGGCATTTGCAGCCAGATCCTCCCCTGCAAGCTGAAAAAAAGCCCTACATGTTACAGCCAGGTGGGCCTTTTCTGATGAATATTGCACTAAAAGGCAGCTTCCTGCATCACTTCTCCCACTCTGAGAGTGGGGAGAGGGTGAGGGCTTAGAGACTCTTGATAAACAAGTAAAAGCTGAGATATAATGAGAAAACCTTTTGTGACATAAGGACCTCTGCATGTCAAGTAAATTCATTATATACCAGCTTGAATGGCAATCCAACGGCCTCCAAGTGTCTAATGCAATTACGCCGGGATGGGAGAGATTGTACAGCTGCTAATAAAAGGGAGCAAAAGTAACAAAAAGAGGATGGCAAGAAACTGAGGGATTTCCACTGGGCACAGCAAAGCCCACTGGAATTCAAGGGTTCACGAAACTCTCGGAACTGCTTGAGTTCACAAGGTTCACAATGCAGGCAAGAGTTCACAGGCTTTTCCTCAGAGACCGAAAACCATCCCTCATCCCTCACCTTCCACGGGGAGATGCTTTATTAAATACACCAAAGGGGGCTGCAAACCTGACTCCATTCATGCAAATACGGGACAGCTCCAGTATGTTCATTAGATATATCCCAATACATGGCAAGTCTGGTGGACATTTTTTTACCCATGCAGCAGCGCGGGGTGCTTTCCTGCTCCCCTCTCGTGGCACCAGGGGATACACTCACACAAAGGACAGAGCACCCTGCCAGAGATGGCAATGGGCAAAGATATCTGGGGGAGCCCTATAATATACACATGTACATAACATATCATTATGATTCTACACATACAGGCCCAACATAAAGCAACACCTTCCACCAATGACTGTAAAATGAATAACAAAACGTCACCCATTCCCATCTCGCCAGTGCACCTTCATTCCTCCCCTGCCTGAACTGGGAGACAAATGTGAATGGGTTTGCTGGTGTAAACAGAGATTTAACCCTAATCCCACCTCAGTTATAGTAACAGTTATAGTAACCTCAGTTATAGTTACAGCAGCCATCCCAAGTTAGTTTCCTGGTCAAGATCCACCAGAAATTGTTGTCCACTTTGACAGGGCTTCTGAGGATTTCTACCTGCTCAAGCCCTGGTGACTTAACCTTGTCTTTCTCCCACTTGAAGGGTTGCCTGTCCTCAGCCTGTTTCAGTTAAGAGGGGCCTTGATTGTCTATGCAGCTCAGGTTTACACATTATACTGGTAGATTTACACCTACCCAAGTGAGCCAACAAAATAGCACGGTGGCCCGGGGATATGTGTTCTGTTCTTCAGCTTAAACCTTTAACTTAAACCTTTTCCAAAATGACCTGAGATAACCTGAAAATTATTTTCTGAGCTGGAAATAACAGCTTCAGCACAGAATATTAAACCACCTCTTTCCATGCTAGACAAGCCCCGAGACCTGCACGTTCTTTCCTCTGCAGCTCTGTGACAGCACTTTGTGCATCCAGCCCTGTGGGTTTCAAGCAAGCCCTTTGAAGGAGAAGTGCACAGGAAAGGGTATTTCTCTCACAGGGCAACAGATTCTCTGTAATAATACTAAATAGCAGGACAAGAAGAATTACATACAAATTATCTTTTGAGAGTTCCCTGCTAGGACATTTAATGTAAGTAATGAATGCTTGAAGAGATCCAGAGTTAAAGGCAGGCACTAGCATTACATTTCAGAATATTTTATTTTTTTCATCAATTAACTTGGAAAAAGTAGCACTGTGTTTATTATTCACACTCAGGTATTTGTGCCATGTGTTGGACTAAATTATAGCCTGTTTCTGCTAAATTTTGGCAAAAAATTTAGGCCTCATCCAACTCCATGAGGAAATTAAAACAAAACAAAACAAAACAACACACACACACAAAAATCCAAACAAAAAAGCCACCAAACAACCTGAACAAAAAAACCTCATTTCAGCTGTGGATGAATTAATTGTATTTGGCTTTGAAGGGTTGTCCATCTTTGTTATTTTAGTTTAGGCGAGATCAGATTAAATTGGATTAGATTGATGGATAGGGGAGGAATGGAAGGACAATATATTCCCTTTTTAAGAGTAATATACAAAATAATTAAAGTCAGATGAATTTCACAAGAATATAATTCTGAAGAAAATTAAATGACCACTGTGGACTTCTTAACCTTGAAATAGTTACAGACTCATTTAAAAACACATGTAATTACTTCTCCACACCATGTACTCCTTTATAATATCCCTACAGCACAAAATCATTCATATTGAAAGACATCCTAGTGGATCTCTCTCTGAAAGCTTCAAAGATTTTCAAAATAGCAGGCATCTGGCATCAAAAAGGTCCTTGGCTCAGGAGATACCATTGCTTTACAGACTTTTTTTTTTGTGACTGTGCCGAAGTTTCAAATGATTTTTTGTTAACTCAGAAATACATATGTCTGCTCCTACACGGAAGGAAAATGGATTCTTTGCAGTGAGACAACGCCTAGCTTGATCAAGTAGTTTTCCAGCTCTTCAGAACAAAGCATTCACCTTGGCTTGGAAACTTGGCCAAGTAGAATCACAGAATCCCATTCAATTGACTACAATTGGGAGTTTATGAAAGGAAATCCATTCCTCTACCGAAACTGGGCAGTTAAGAAGCAGAAAACATCATCTGGGACTTCAAAGCTTTAATTACTTATTTATTTATTTTCCACTATGTATGTTAGGAAGACTTCCCTCTGTCCAGGATCATCTGAAAAGCTCTGAAATTGAAAAGATGCTGAAAATTTAGTCCCAAACTTGAGTTATCAACACAGACTCAGCTTCATGATCCTTTTATCTGATATTTAACCACTTTTAAACATCAGCAAATACATGCTGCTGAATGTGGGATGGTCTGACATTCCAAAGGCAGTCTTACCTTGGTGGGTTTGCCAGGAAGGCATTGTTGAGCTCACCCTTTGCAAATGCCAAGATATTTTCTGACCCAGTTCGGCAGCCCCCTTTGTTAGTCACTCCATTGGGTAGATGCAGCCATAAACCTTCTGTACTGTGAGCCAGCAATTCCACAAATATTAGAGTCAAGCTTTTCCTACCCTTTGTCATCCAAATACTGTTGGTCTTTTTCCTTCATTAAACCTTACTCTCAAGCCAGAAGATGAGATGGTGTAAAACTCAATTCATTGGCTTTGTATACTAAAAAGATTTGGGTTTTAAATTATTATTAAAAAGCCATTTTTTCTACAAGCTAATAACCCCACTGTTCCTCAACCTGCAGTGGTTCTGTGTGGGCATTGGGGCCCAGTTTGAAAACCCTGCATGCCCTGCACCATTGTGCCAAAGCAAACACTCATCCACAGGCAGTGCTGGTGCTGCCCAGAGTGTGTCTGGGAATATGCAAGACATGAAATGCTGAAGTACCTACCACACGGAGTCAATCAAAAGCCACCAACGGCTCCAGCTATTTAGTGAACGTCACAGACCGAGAGCCAACATCCTACTTATCAGCCAACATGTACGAGAACATGTTACCTTCCAGCAGAGCTTGAGTTTTCCTCTTGAAGGAAATGCCATGTGAGCACCAGGGCAATGCAGCACTTACAGACACCCTATAGCTTTGCAGTCCATCCCTCCTGCTGACACCGTTTGGCTTCGCTCACTTCTCCCACTCATAGCTGTGGCTTAAAAACCTGGGGCCTTGTCTAGACAACACTTCCTTAAGTCTGTGAGTCACACTGAGTAAGGACTTCTCAAACACTTGTTTTGTGGCAGGACCCTCTACTTGACAGAATAAAATCCTTGCAGGCTTTGCAGTGATTTCTGCCTAGCAGATGTAAGGAAAATGTGTTGAGAATGGACTTTAATTAAGATGTTATGACTACTGTAAGTCATGCTATCTGCAAAAGTACCCACGTAGTATATGCGTTTGATCTTATCACTCTTGGTTTTGCCCCAGCCTTGTTTAAGGCTAATGAATAAGATGACGGATCTATTTCTTGGTTTTTGTGGGGGAAGGACGGATGATTTGAGGGGTAATTCTGAGTCACACAACTTGTCACATTACAGTAATACTTTTAACTTAATGGGATTTCCTATAAATTCACACCATTTGGTAGTCAAGAATGACTTTAAGTGGATAAAACACTGTTTAGTTGGGGTTTTTTTCCAATGCCCAAAACTATTGTTTCAGTGTGATGTAATTGCACGGAAAAAAAAAAAAGCATTCCTGCCTCTAGGAGATGTGTATTACGCTGGAAAACCACCATCAAAATTCAGTTGAGTCCTTTTCTATGCCTGGAAGTTGCAGCTGAAGATCACATAGTCAGGAACATCAATAGTATGCAGACACACTGAGTCCTGCATGGAGAAAACCTCCATTGCTCCTGGCATCATTTTACAGATCTACTGAAAGACCTTAGTCTAACCTGAAGAGCTCCGTAGCTGCGATCACTGTCTTTGCCTTGCTTTCCACTGATGGATGAAGGCAAGACCTTGGGAGTCATAAGTCACTACCGGCTGCTTACCTCAGCTTGCCTTCAATACCAACCTTAAAGCAAACCATCTCTCCCTGCAGAAACTAAGCCCCACTGCATTATTTCATACAGCAGGATGCTTCACAGTAGCCTGCTTCACTTACAGACATGCCCAAAATGCAGTGGCTGTACCTGCGTATGGTCTGATCAAGTGGAGGACCTAAAGGAAGGTCCCTGTTCTGCCTTCAACATCCTGCAAAGTTGTCAACTTCCAGGCACCTAATATGCCTTAGGAAAACCTCTCTTTCTCACTCAATATACCATCCCAGCCCTAGGGGGACTAAATGTACCCCTGATGTACATATTTCACCAAAGTTATGGAAGCTGAAGCAAGTTTTGATCAGAAAGCTCTATTTTTATTTTTTTTTTAATAATGTTTGGAATTCCTGTTCTGCATACTTTAACTGGGCTTCTTATACTTCCTACTAATCTCAAAACATCAGCAATGGTGTCTACTCTGATTTGAGGGGAAGACCATGATGAACCTCGTGTTCTTGGTTACATATATACCAAGAAAATAAATAAGGCCTATGACCAACAACAGTCCTACCTATCTCACTGCATGCTTGTACCCCAGAAAGGTGTTGGCCTGTGACACTAAACCATCTCCAAAACAATGTTGTCCAGCCATGAAGTGGGGATCAGCAGATGATGCCAGGGACTGCTCACAAGCAACACCATGGATGAGATGCATGAAGTGAGGTGAGCTGTGTTGGCACCCTCCAGGATGTATGAGAGACTAGTCCCATTTTATTTATGGATATAATTTAGTATAGATGCAGTTACTGAGTCCTAAGTTCATCTTTTAGCATGCAGTGGTAGGAATGGAGTGGGAATGGGGTTTAAATTTAAATTCTCCCCTTCACAGCTGGAGAAGAAAGGAAGAAACTTCTTCCTGTTTCCCTCTGTCTGTAGCAGCCAAGAAGATGCATATCCTCCCTGATCCTTCTCTTCCCCAGACTAAAATGACCTCAGCTAAATCACACCCTGTTTCAGTCTGTGCCTCTCCTGCTCTCTACTCCTTTCTGTGACAATTTTGCATCCTGGATCAAAAGCCCCTTTGAACACACAGGGAGCACATGCCTGACAAACAAAATGCCTCCTTCTTTTCAAAGAAATCATTTTGCTGGCCCTGCTACCCTGTTCTCACTCTGCTCTGAGCTTCAAACACTCTGGTTTATTAACATAGCTGCAAAACTGAAGAAAAATTGGCAGCCAGGAGAAAGGCTCTCAGAGCCCTGTCATGTAGCAGAGCAGGAGGTGAGCATCATGGAGCTGAGCACCTCATAAAAATGGGGAATGATGAGGAGAAAGGAAGGAGCCAGGAGAAGTCACTCCCAGAACATCTTTTTGGTACACCGTAAGGCTGAACAGCTATGTAGCACTTGCTTTGCTTTTTCAGACTTGTAAATTGTATTCTTTCAGAACACAAAACTGCTTTGAATAGAAAGATTTGGTTTTAATCAAATTATTAATCTTCTGTGTTTCATCCTTTAGGGTCGAGAGCAGAGAAACCTAAAAGTTTCTGAACAGCAAACATTACAATGTCTCAGTTCTGGCAGCCAGGCCCTCTGGTGACTTTGAAATCCCTTTGCTGATGTCTCTATCTTACCACCAGTTATTTCTGGAAGTCCAGCACATACTTAAAACGTTGCTTTGTGCATCAATTAAACCAGTTCATACATACCATACCTAATATGAAACCAAGCAGGAAATGAAAAGTTAAGCTACCTAACAGCGTACACCCTCTCTCCTTTGCCCTGAGCCCCCAGCATCACCGGTACCACCGCCACCGCAGACCCCAGAAAAGCTATAGCAACTTTAAATCTGCTTACAGAGGGACTTCAACACTTCCTGCCCCCTCCCCAGAGCACCATTTTGCTGGAGCTGTGTGGTCTGCAGTGGTGGTGTGAGCAGAGGAGAACAAGGTCTGTGTGACCGAGGGCCTGAACATTGTGGTGCCTGGGTCTTGTGGGATGGGGTTTGAAGGAGTGGTAGCAGATGGGAAGTGGTATCTGTGGAGGTGATTCGCTCTGTTACTTGTATCAAACCAATCCACTTTATGTCTAAAAAGGTGAACTCAAACTGAATAGCTTTGTGTGCCCAGGTGGACACACAAACACACACATCCACAGGCACAGGTAGTTAGAAAATGTGAAGGCTGACATTGTCAGACTAATGTCAGCTAATGCTACCAAAGCAGAAGAGGAAACTTGTTCATACCATAGATACGGTCCATACCTACAGCCCTGTCTGCAACAGAGTCGAGTCAGTTATGATTACCAAGAATCTGGCATCATCTCCATGTCATAAAAAGACCCATCCCAGCATTTTTCTTCTGGAGATCCCTCCTGTTCTCAGGTATGTGAAGCCAGGTCATGTCTGTCCACCACAAGGAGTGGGGTATATGGTTCCACTCCTGTCTTTTCCTTCAAGGAGAGTCCTTTGTTTCTCCAATGAACAGCAAATGTTGCTCCTCACTGTTACCTTCTCAACATCTGCACCCTGCATGCAGGGAAAGCTTGGCTTCTCCCTTTGGACTGGGGCTCTGTGTTCAGCTCCTTACTCAGCCCCAGGTTCCCTCCTCCATAAAGACTGAGGTGCATTGTGTAAAAATCAACTACAGTTGACTGTCTGAGACACAGCAAGTCAAACTTTGGGGAGATCAATCCTGAACTAGACTCCTTACTCATGGGCTGCAGCTTGGTACCTAATGGCAGGAGGGCTAAACCCTGGTTTCTACTCCAGCATTTGTCCCCAGGATAACAAGGTGCCCTGTTCTCGCCCATGTCTGGCTGGTCAGCACTCCTGCAAGCTCCTGGGAGCAGGGACTGGGTCTTCTCATTTTTCTGCTTACCACAAAGCTCTGATCTCAGCTGGAGTCTCAATTGGGAAGACCTGAGACTCTGACAGGTAAAAGTTAAGTCCTCTACACTGAGAGGCCAAAACCTGAATTTGGCCTTCAAAGAGTTTGCCCATTCTTTCCAGAAATCAGTCAGAGACTTATCAAAATCTCACCAGGAGAGAAAAAAAAAAAAACAACAAACAAACCACACCAAATTTCAGGTGCTGAAGCAAAGCCATTTCCTGTGAGGGAAACAACTGTTTTTACAGGTATGTGAGGCCAGATTTTCTACATATGCAGTGAAATTCTTCATTTTGTGAATTGGAATTGGTTGGTTTTTTTTTTTTTTCCTTTTTCTTTTTAAGCAGGGGGTGTGGAGGAGGCAGGAAATGTAAAAGATTTTGGAAACATGAAATTAATAGGTCAAGAAACGTCATTTTGCTGAACCAAAGCAGGAGGCAACAGCTTGAAAATGAAATTAAATAGACCACCTGCAAGAAAAGGAGAGGAAGGGGAGCTGGGGAAGAGGGGAGGGAGGGGCAGTGCTGGCATGAATATAAACCACACAGTTTTTAAAAGCATCCATTGGTGAATTATTAAAGATGCTGTGCTGCTCGTTTCAGGTTTGGACATCTTGGCAGTTGTGTTGGGAAATGTGCCAAGGCACATGAGCATGGATTGAATACTTATTTTTGAATTGCTGGCAGGCACCTTTCCTTTAAAATACCATCTCTGGTGAGTGCTTGGAGGAAAAGTACTTGCTCTAGGACCGGAAGAGATACCTCCTCCATCTCCTCCACCCCGCCAAAGTGTGCAGTGAAATGCTGGATGTGATGGGGGTGTTTATGCAGAGGGATGAGTGAGCATTTGAAGCATTATGGACTCTTCTCCCCACTCTCCACTTCATCCTGTCCAAATTGTCACTGCAACATTCATCTTCCTTCCACTTGCAGGCACACAGGCAATGCCGCCCTGTTGGCTGGATCCTTCCTGAATGCTGGCAGCTCAGCTTGCAGCTTCTTCTCCCAGCTTGTGCTGCCTGACCTACATCTCATCAGCCTTTTCACCTTCAGGTTTTCTCAGCAGTTGTTTCTCCCAGGACCTTGGAAACATCTTCCCGGCAGCTCCTTTGGCATATCTCATTAGCCTACACAGTACTGTGCTAATTCCTGTCCTCCTTCTGACCAGATACAATAAATCCAGTATCTCTGAGACAGGCTCAGAGCTCCTGCTAGAAAACCAAGGCGCATCCCTGGTGGCCTTGGCACTCCTGCATATTTGTCTAGACCATCTGAACCCCGGTACCTAGGACTCCACAAGCTGTTGTAAAACTCATTTGAGCTCCTTTCTTACCCCTCCCCAGTTTGATCAACATTTTGAAATGGGGAATGAAGCAAAGCAAATCTTGGAGGGTAAAATTGATCCCTCCCCATGACAAAGGAGGGGGAACAACAGACTCTGGCTTGAAAATGGTGCAAAGCAGAGAGAAGAAAGTTACGGGCATATGGGACAAAATAAATTCAAGCAATTGCCAGAATATTTGTAAATAAAATAATAACCAGTGAAGTGAAATAAGCTGACACGCGAAATGTGCCTGTTGATTAAAACAGCCCTGGAGACCATTAAATGACAAGTCACTGTGTATGCCAACAAAATCCCAACTGTAGCCCTGATGCATATTCATAGCATCTGAACAACGTCCCATCGCGACACTAACGAGGCCCCGTGCTTGGGAACACGCTCACATGGAGCCAGGGGGAGACTGTTTGGTGCCTGACAAATTTGGGAAGGCTACAAGCGTTGAAATCTCTCTTTGTTATTTAACAAACATGGAAGTAAGGGAATGCCGTACCTCTTGTTATGGAAATAGCACAGTGCTGAGGATATATGATAAGTCTAGGAGAGAATTACAAACATTCAGGGCTGATCCCTTTGAAATCTCTGGGAGTTTTGCCATTTATTTCAATGGGGGCTTTACCAAGTCCCCACAATGGATGTAGTCATTTATCTGCAGGCGTTGATGTGGTTCCCTTTGCCTCAGCAGCCATGTTCCTCGCAGGCACCTGGGAAAGGAGTTAAAGCTCCTGTGGAGCAAGCATGTGAGTGTCATCATCCTCATGCACAAATGGACAGGTGTAGAGGTGGGTCACAGTGACATATGGAGGGAGTGACAATGTAGCTCTCTCCACATGCTCTGCTCATCCATCCTGCCCCATCTCAAGCAGCTCCATGCCTCTTCAGCCAGAGTGCCCAATAGACACATGGGTAGCAGGCAGGTGCCTGGGTTTTCTTTGAAATAGCTCAAAGGCCTGGATTAATTTCATCCTAAACTAAGCAAAGAGCATGCAAGGGGCTCTGGGGTTTGAGATTCAGCAAGTTGCTTAAGGGCATCCAGGGTGAATGTTGAAGAGCTCAGAATGAAACAAGATACCTGCCCCTAAAAGGTTCCTACATAATTACACTTGGGCAGGTCCCCTCTGTGGGCCAAGGTTGTGCTCCAGCATCACAGGGCTGGAGGGAGCAGAGTTTTGCTGCAGCCAACTGAAAACAAACAGAATTCCTTCCTACACAGCATGTGCTGAGGTCCCAGTGCCATCATCTGACAGCAAGGCCTGAAATGGAGGGACAGTTAAGCTCTACACTGTGTACCAAGAGATGAAAAACCAAAAGCAATCGGAGAAGACAGGTGTAGTGGTCCAGAGTCTTGTCATAGGAATTTCTTCAAGTACAGGAACTGCTGCACTGACCTATTTGCAAGGGTAAGAGTGTGGGTGTGCACAGGTGTGCTTGTAACACCAGCAAAAAGCAGGTCCTCTGCAACAACTTAACACCTTACCCTGCAACATGGCTGTTTGTTCCCTAGAAAAGCTCAGCTACTGCTGCTTCAGAGCCAGTCATGTTAATTGACATATTTCTGAAGCCCTCGTTACAAGATTCAAATCTAATCTACCTGTGGGATTGTTTAACATGCTTAAGTTTCCCAGTTATTTACTAAAATCGGAGGGGAATGAGTAAATCACAGAATTACACAGGATAGATTATAGGAAGTAGTACTAAAGACTTGCTCTTTTGATCAAGTTCGGGTTGGTATCTCCAACTACAGCTCCACCATGGAGGAAGGCACTAAAGCAAAGAAGGTTACTTGCAGTTACCACCCCTGACCGGTCTGACTGTTACCAGGTGATTTGTTCAGCCAGACCCTTCTCTTTGTCTTTGTGACTAATTGAAAGACACCCGGGCAGAGAAAAGGAAAGTTGTTGAGGATGGAGGAGAAGAGGAAAAAAAATATTGCCATAAATCTGCCCTGTCACTTTAAGGAGTAAGTGGTCCAAAAGCATTCAGAGAGTAGATTTATTCTGCCTCTATAGGCTCTAACTCTGGAAGGCAGAGCTCCCAGTGGGGCGGCGAGAGGATAGAGAAAAACAATCTGAGGACTTCCAGCAGAAGCTGCTGATGTGAATGACAGTTTGCTGGTGGGAATAAAATGTTTCTTGTTTGTTCCAAGATGGAGATAACAGAGTCAAGAGGTCAAGTGGTGTGGGAATGCAACAGCCCTGTGGGTAATGTAGCATGATAAAAAATGAGGGATCCAGGGCATGGGGCATCATTGCCACAATAGGCAAACTTGCAATTCAGAAAGAGCTTAGATCTTGTCTGTATTTAAATATTGACTGATAATTTCACTCCATTACCTCCCTGTCGAAGAGGTATGCAGATAGCCTCATCTCACCAAGCCCATTTTAGTATCCTGAAGGGTACGCCCTGTGTTTGGTGAAGTACTAATTGGGGCAGGGGGGCGAGTTGTCCTTTCTCATCCATCAGTCTTTTAGGCATATGCACAATTAATGGAGCTATTTAGATATCCAGGAGTGACCTGCACACACAAACTGACCCAAAACCTACTGAAGGCTGCAGAGTCTTGCATGACAGTGAGGGTGACGAGGTGGGGTTGGGGGAAGAGGTGGGGTGGGGGGTGATTCTCAGGGCTCTCCTCGCATGGCCTGAGGCTGTGGTCATGGGGAACTCATGGACATGGGGACAATCCATGTCCAATAACATCCCTCACACCCTTGGATTTGGGAAGGAGTTTTCGATTTAGATGCACTGACAGAAAGGTGGAGCAGATCTGGGTCTGGCCCCACAGCAGAGCTGGGCATCATGGAGGAGGGGGGTCAGGAAGGTGAAACCAGCTAGCACCTGTGGAACTAAATGGCAGGGGAAAGATTCTATAAAGATAAAACCAGTCAGGGTTCTTTAATTACATTTCCCCCCTCTCATCCTGACACAGTTTGCTTAGCAGGAGGATGGGCTGTGTTGAGACAGCCTCCTTCTCCTCACACCTCTCTGAACACTGTAGTGAGGAAATTTCCAGTTGTGGATTTCTGGTCTGGCATGACATCAAGGAGCCCATTAGTCCCGGGTCACCCACAGGGAGCAGAAAGCACTCAGGGCTGCACCCGCCTCTGTGTTCCTGTCTTGCAAAGTGCTGCAGATGCTGATCAATATTAATCATTTCTGGTGTGGGGGATTATCTGAATTGCAGCGACAGACTGGGATCTGCCACAGCATTGGACAAACAAGGCAGAGAGAGGGTAGATGTGAGCTGGTTCTGACAGGCATATGATAAAGACAACCCTGTCCATTTCCAAGGACCATCCCTCAGGGAAAGGAGGAGAAATATCTCTTCAGGTGGCCTGTAACATAATGATGAGGAGCAGCTTGAAGAACATGGGCTTCTCCTCCTCTCATGCTGGAGGCTAGTAGAGGATTGCTGCATTTCACAGTAGGGAAACTGAGGCACGGAAATGTTAAGCAATTCACCTGAAGTCACACGGTAAATAATAAAGGAAAATTCAGGAGCTGGGCTTGGGTTCCTTCCTCTTTCTCTTCCATTTCCACACCTTCCCATGGCTGTGGAGCCATTTTCTGGGCCTTCAAAATGGGCACATTTACTTAATGTTGAAACCACTTTCCTTTCATGTAGGCACAAAATCATTTGGAGATGCTCTCAAAAAAGCCACCAAATCAAAACCAATATTATTCCAGCTGGTTGGCAACCCCTGCTGCCAGATGCCAATGCATTATGTGTCAGCAATAAAGTGATCAGCTGCTCCATGGAACTTTTAGGACTTGCTGTATTCACCAGAATGAAAAACATGAGGCTGATGCCAAGGCTGGTGCTTCAATAAGGTGTCTTGTGCAGTCAAACATCTGTCCAGCTGTGTCTGTGCTGTGATGTCTGTAAACTACAGCAGCTTCCCCCTTTTATTGTTACCAGATTAACAACATGAGAATGTTCATCTCTTTACTTGTCAGCAGTATGAAACCGTGAGGGAGTGTGGATTAGGCTAACAAAGCAAACTTGCTCTACGAGCCCTGCACTAACAGCAGCTTTTTATTAAAGGAAGTGGGAGGTATCCTCAGCTAGTTTCCCTAGCCTCTTCTCATTAGGAACTGGGCAGTGCTGACCATGTAGGAAAGGAAAACAATAATAATACTAATAATAAAGGAAAATAATCAAGGTGTCAGTCAGGTTGCTGTTGCATTGCAAGCAGAAAATGTAAAAAAAAAATATCCTTTCCACTATTAGAAGAGAAGAAAGCATAACCTTGGTGTACAACTGAATTCAGTGTGTGTTTAGTGCTCCTTCTGCCTCCTGGAGAGAAAATAAGCAGAAACAACCTTTGGCTGCCCTGAAAATCCTGTGCTGAGTTTGCTATGAGATACCAAGCCTCTATCTTACTCACAAAGCAACACCAACTCCTTTTTAATCTGCAGCCACACTGTAAAATGTGTCCTCTATCTCTAGAAATGACCTTGGAGACCAAAGGCAGGGAAGAAGCAAGAGAGAGGAACTTTACCTACAGTCACTTACCAGGCTCAGCCCAGACTAGAGCCTCCATCATGTGGATCCCTGATCTAACAGACCATTCACTTCTCTGTGAGGTCTTACTACCACCTCAGCATGCTCTGTTCATGCAAGTCAGAGTGCCAAGTACATTGATCTGTTAGTTCAAATTAATCTCAGCATATTTTGTGATGCCTGCTATTCCAGTATAAGAATGGGCCATAAAAACACTCATTACATAAAAATACTTATTATACAGAGAAGCAAAAGGGAAGACCTAGTCCCACCATCTCAATCTCCCACCCAGGCCAGAAGCTTTCTCTTTCGACAGCAGAAATACACAATTATCTGAAAGCTGATGGCAAACCTCAACAGCCAGAGCAGCCTGAGGACACCAGAGAACATGTCAAAAGGATGGAAAAAAATAAAGGATCTTCCATCTTGGACTGCAAGGGCCTTCGTAAAGACCCAGATATGTCAGGTGGTAGGCACTGGGTGAAGCCCAAGGAACAGCAGGCAGCTGTGGTTTTGACAGGTGGCCTCAGGTTGCAGTAAACCCCAGACATGCTTGTGGTTTTCACTTCAACCTGCTGATCCATGAAGAAATCCACAAGGAAAACCCCACATCTCTCTTGGCTGCAGTAGGACTCTGACCTCAGCATTGCTGTGTCCTCCCCAAAGACAGGGAGAAATGCAGGATTTTTTGCCCAGGCAGCAGTTTTTGGATGCCTTAGCTTTAGCAGCAAACCTGGTATGGGTCACACACTTCCCTGGTGTGCTCTCCCCACAGTTATGCCAAAGTAGCTGTTTTGGGGTCTGCACTAGAAATGGAAATGAGTTAAAAATAACTCTTTGCTTTTTCTGTTTTGCAGATTTTTTATCCCTGAATCCCCCCAGTGATCTGCTGTAAACTCCACAGTTGTGATATGGATGCAGGAAATCCTTAACAGCTTTGTTGTTAAAACCAGTCTGACATGAACTGGTGCTGAAGCACCAGTGAGTTCCAGCTCACTCACCTGCATCATTCTGCATTTTTCCACACATTGTATTGCAGCTGGTAAGGTAAAGGATAGTCACAATGGTGACATGCTTCTAACACATTCATCTATTGAATCCATGTCAGCTCTTGAAGTTTGAGAGATGCTGTCTGAGCCTTCATTGTGTGGTCTGAATAGTAGATCATGGTGAAGTCTCAAGATGAGCTAAAACTTAATTAAAGGAACCTCTCTCTGCAGGAGGACCTGATCCAGAGATTGTTAATGGGATAAATAACCCTCTACCTTCAGGTTGCCAGTCGGAATTTGGCTCCAGCTGGAAGGGATGGAAAGTCAATGTCTCCTGGACAGGTACTGCTCAGTCTCCATGCTCAGAGATTTTAAAGACTAGGCTGGATAAAGCCCTCAGTAATCTGATCTGAATTCAGAGCTGTCCCTGCTTTGAGCAGATGTTGGACCAGAGGCATCCTAAGATCCCTTTCAGCCTGAATTATCCTATCATACTGAAGTTAGTATTTTCCCAAGTAACGCAAGTTCCAGCAGCTCTGAGAACCACATCGGCCTCTGAAAAATAAAGGTAACCATTAGAGACTGATGGGCATTTTCCATCCTGATACTTTCCAAAATAAAATCCAAGCTTTTTTTTTTTAAAGAATGGAAGCATTCACAGGGAAAATGCCCAGTGATGACTATTACTGCCTCCAGAGGCAGGTTCATCTGGGCTGGCATGTCCCCATAGTGCTTCCTGGCTTAGGGACAGCAGTGCTGAGCATCACACTTAGCTCTCTCTGTCAACATTGATTTTAACATTTTAATTGTCTGTGGCCATGAGCAGTGCTGGCAGGATGCTCAGGCATCATTTTGCTTGTGCAGCAGCAGCTGGGGACAACCCAGCTGGTTCAAACCCCAGCCACCCAGCTCCAACCTTTCTCAGAAACACGGGAAGGTGCTGCTTCCTGCAGTGTCCCAATTCCCTGGGAGACGTGACCCTCCCAAGTACTGGTTTGCAGTGGGGACATTTCTGTATCACATCTGGTGATACTCCAGGGAACATCTAAACCTGCCCAGCCCATGGAGGCTGAGCTCAGTGCTGGTGGTGATTGACTTAGGTCACTGTTGAAAGTGCTATAAAGAGTTGTGTGTCCCGTAGCAGCCAGGGCAAATACCTTCCACTGCCACAACATTCCCATGAAAAATTTAACAAACAGAAATAAACAAACAAAAAACCACATTATTAACAGAGAACACCAGTGCTGGACTTCAATAATTGATACACCAAAAGCATATAAAAAAGCATCCAATGATGAATTATTAAACCCAGCTATTTGTAAGGTGTAGTGAAAACAAATGTAAAGAGAAATGGGGAGAGGGAACCTGAGAAAATCAATGATGCAGCAGAAAAGAAAAAGAAATGCAGCAAAGGCAATATAGTCTGTCCCACAGTCCTGACCCAGCCTGGGGTCTCACCCAAAGGACATCCAAAATGATGTCAAGTGAATGTGGTGATGGTCTGTCAACATGGCAAAAGCAAAAGCTCTATCTTGATTCAGCCAAATAAATTTAACTTTCCTACATACTCTGGCTCTTGAAGGAACCTGTGTGTTTTCTTACTGTCAACTTAGGCCTTTTAGTTTAGCTCCTAAGTTTAGGTGGGCTGGATCCAGACTTTTGGTCCACTTTTTCACACCAAGACTGTGTGAAGCTGGGGACAGCTGGAGAACAGACACAACATCGTGATGTGGTGAGTTAGGAACTTTTGAGGTGCTCCTGGAATTTTTCAGATGAAGGATATCTCTGTCAAAATGCAGATTCGTGTATGTTAAACCAGTTTGTGGGAAGGAGTTGGTTTTGACAAGTTTCTTCTTTGTAAGCTTCTTTGAAAGAAAGGTTTGAAGTCATCTTTCTGACATTCTCAGGTTAAAATGCTTTGCTTTTTAAGGCCAAACCAAGTTTTCAGCTCCAACAGATTCTCCTTCGGACATGTGACATGATGTGAAACCAGTTACAAAGACCTTGTCTGGAGAACTTTCTGGCCACAGAGTGACTAATGAGGATAAAGGCACAGAGGGATATTTTGTGTTGACAAAAAGAAGCACTTTCTTCCTTGAAAGTTGGCCGCATCATTTATTTAAGCATAGTCAATATTTAATTGTGCTAACATGCACATTAAATGTATTGTAAGTCCTCTTGCCTCCCAAGCTTCACAGCTCCAGAGTAATCCGTGTCTGGAGCTACATCATCTCTGCTCTGCTACACTTGCGATACTTCTTAGGCCGGTCCTGAAACACTCGTTAACTCAAAGGCAGACACTTCGGGCTCAGACACACAGTAGGGCTGTAGGACCTCAGCAAGCAGTGAAGGTGGCGGTTGAGCTGCTGAGACCAGTGGTGTGAGTGCCTCCAGCTCATGGCACAGAGGAGATAACGCATTTGTGATCACTGTGATGCTTCAACGGCAGCACCTGCCTGAGGAAACCCCACTCCTGGGTGCTCACCTCTTCAGGGCCCTGGTGATCCTGGCCCCAGGGCTTTTCAGACCAGAAACTGGTGTGGCTTGAAAATGCTTTGTATTAGGTGGGGAGTGGCAGGAGGGGATACTGGGGTTTTCTTAAGCCCTTGCCTTGACTACCTGAATCTGACTGAACAGCTGTGGAAAGGATTAGGCAAAACAACACTACCTTTACTGACACAGGCTGATGATAAGTTGCTGCAGCTCAGCATCTTGCAACATCCTCCTACCTGCCCATCTCGGTCCTTCACACCATGTTTCACAGGACTGCTCATTTCCACTGGGCTCAGACTCTTCTCCAAGGAGCTGTTTTCTTCTCCACTTGCTACCTGCTATCCCGCAGCTGATGCACATCCCCACTCTGGTTGTTGGGAAGTATTTCCTCCTGTCCTCCTTGCCCTGTGAAAATGCATGTTTTGTTGGCTCAGCAGGGAAGCTGAGAATTCAGCATTACAGTTGCCTGCAGGGATGCTCAGACAGTGCTTGTAGGTCTTCAGCAGAGGACTGCTGAGAGAAGTCCATTTGCAGGGCACAGGCAAGAGGGGATTTCAGGGAACTTGCATCACCTATTTTACTGCAAATAAGCAGACATGTGCCATCTGCAGCCACCTCCTCTGCTCTTTATATAAACCCAGGGACGGGACTCTATGTTAACACTCAGCCAGCAGGTCTGGAAAACATTCAGCCCTTAAGCTGTGCTTTGGAGACCTGCTCTGGGGGCACATCTCCTTTGAAGAGACCCAACATCACAACACCCTTTATCAACCTCTTATCCAAGGAGCCAGCACCTTGCTGCCTGGGAAGCTATTTAGATGTCATATGTATACCAGCTGCTGGGGGACTCCAAGGGACAAGTGCCAGCATGCAAAAGCTCTTGGGAAGCCAGGGAGGTGGCAGCGGGGATCAGTGCACCCCAGAGATTCACTCAGGTCCCAGCCACCAGTAACATCACAGCTGCAGGTGGTGGAAACTCTTCTCTCCTCTCATGGCTCAGATCAATGGATGGGTAGAGATCTCTCGGCTTCCACTGTGGCCATCCAGCAAGTGACACCTAAGTATTTCTCTCCTTTAGAAGACAAAAGGAAGGAGGGCAGCCTGGTTCTTGTCAAGTGTGGAGCTGACAGCTTTACAGCCTCACTGGGGAGAGGAGCTGAAAGAAAGAACGTTAGATTTAATCTGTGCTGACAGGGGTGGGTGATGGGTATTTTTATAGTGGAGGAAATGTATCGAACAGGGGAAATTAGACTGGAAGATGATAAGGATCTGGGCCTGACACAGCCAATTAATAGATGTTTACAAGTGATAAAAGCTGATAGATCAAAGCAAATGCACTCCTTTCTGCTCCATGCCTCTAGATTGTTTGGAAGTACCCCACTTGGTGGTGGCTATCTTATCCCTGAGTTCAGGGCCCTCTCCAGTCCTTGGCTAGCCCAGAGTAACTCAGTGGTGAAGGTTTATGCAGCAGCTGAATGTTCTCAATGTCTGTGGTGCCTGGGCACAACATTTGGGACCAAAAAGGTTCAGAGTCGTGCTGTTTGGGTGGGGGAAGGCAAAATTTCTCTTTGTTCAACACAGAGGGAACATTTCCCTGCCTTGCACATCTCCTTGAACCCAATATGTCAACTTAAAAAAATGTACAAGGTATCAGGCACAGAGATACCAGAGATCCTTGTCTTCAAACACAGCATTCAGAAGCAATTCCATGGACACTCTCAGCATCCCATGGCTGCTCCAGAAGGGATCTGGGTCTCCAATATGTCCCATGTCACATCTGGTGGAGGATGCTTGGCAGGAGAGAAGTGTGTTGTAATATTGAGGCCAATGCCATGCTGCTCCTCAGGGAACCTCCATCTATTATGTACTGACAGATAGCTTGGCCATGCTTTGGGTTCTCTGCTCATGGTGGCAGAGTCCACTGGTTAATGACAGTTTTAACAATAAGAGAGATTGAATAGTCAAACGTATTACTCTGAGGTGTGTGCACTGCTAGTTAACCTCTGGATCATAATTCTTCATGATCCATATCCTCCATATGTTGGTTTGCTCCTTGTAGTTTTTGAACTGAATGTGCTCAATCTCCCAGAGGCAAAATACAGTTTTTAAACATGCAGTGCAAGTGACAGCAGTTCTGGGATGTAACAACCACACAAACCCATGGGCTTTGAGACACAGTGGATACAGCAGGAACCCTCCAGCCTCAGATGGGGTGGGGTCTACTTTGGCTTTTTTAGCCAGGGCAGCTGGAAGATCCTAGGCCAGCTGTGGCCATGCTCCCTAGGGGGTGTATGACCCCTGACTTCAAAGGCAGTTTGGCAGGAGCCTCATCAAGGCAACTGGTCCTCAGAAAGACTGAGTACAGGCTCAGGCATTCGCTCACATGCAAAACAGGTGCAAGAAGAAAACAAAGCCTAAACCCATAAAGAATGAAACCCTTTCTCCAACATTAACTTCTATGATCTGACACTTCTCTCACTGCTGCTGTGTCAGCCTTTTCCCTGCCAGATGGTGGCCTGTTCAGCCACTGATGCACACTAAAGCAACTTTGATCAAGCCTGATTTCTCCACCTGGCACGTGTTTACCGCAGGGGAAGCAGAGAGTTGCACCTTGGACTGTCTCCACTGCAGTTAAGGCAGAACAGCTCCAGGCTGGGATGTGCAGCTGGAGACCTGCTCTCACTGAACAGCTAGTGGAAATACTGGGCCTTCAAAACAGTACTGCTGCACAGAGGGATGAGTTGTTTGACATCATATATCCTAACCCTTCCATAAACTGGGCTGTTCGCCTGCCTTATCCTCTCTATAACATGGCAGCATCTAACTCGGAGCCCTGTATTTTCAGATTTGCTGATGTAAATGAAAGCATCCAAATTCATATTTAGGAACAAAAGCAGTGGGATCTGCTTAGAAAGAGCTGAGCACACGCAGCTCCCCCAGACTGCAGAAAAATCCTAGATCAAATCCTGAAGTTATTCACAGAGCAGGTCCAGGTTTTTTAACCCCACCATGACGCAGACAACAAATTCCTCCGTCTCGGCTCCAATCTCACATCTAACTAGATAATTGGAGGTCAAGGAAGCAGGGCATTGCTTGTTTAAACCTAAAATATATTTCTCCTGGTTGTGTCCTGAGATGTGACTAATGAGTCATTCAAAAGTACAGCCTCAGGGCCATCTTAGGTAGCGATATCTCAGCTATTCCTGCATTGCTGCCCATGGCATTTACATGAGAGGCCTTAACACAGTATCATCCTACATTGCTTTAATTTGCTATTAAAACAATTAGGGGCTTTTGAGTTTGGGCTTTTTTCCAGATACAGTAAATCTCCTCTGCGAGGCAGGCAGTGTGGCAGCACCATGCACACAGAACCCATTAATTAACACCGACTCCAGTATAAACAACGTCAAGGTCTTATTGTGGAAAAATTCTCCATAGCCGAGGGCAGCTGCCTTAGTCCCATTGGCTCAGTGACTGGACGTACTGACCTGGAATGGTCACAAGGGCACAACTCAGATGCATGATGTTTCCCCTTCCCATACTCTCTACAGATGGCTCTCTCTCTGCCATTTACAAGTGGTAGGCCCAGCAGAGCCCCAGAAAGCTGGCTTTAAGCAGCTGGAGAGATATTTGGGATAACACCCTTTATACACATAGGCATGGATGTCAAGGCAGAAGACACTCAGCTGCCTTCTGAACATTGAGAATAATAGGGGATGGGAGAAGGGATTAAGGTCATTTTAGTGAATTGTCCTGCCAGGGTCATGCACTTGTCTGTGATGGGGCAAAAGTCTTTAGCACACACCTACATGAACACATGAGGTGTTATCCATTGCACCCTGCATGAGACAGGGCAATTCATCTTCACCCATCTCTGCCACCCGGTACCCTGCCTCGGGAGGTGTGTGACCATCCCCACTGCCTGCCAAAGTAGCCCAGATGACTGGATTGCATTAAGTTAGAAATGCAGCTTAGAAAAGGCATGGTGCCAATCAATAGTCTGGGCTTAACAATATAACTGAGCTAGTCTGATGTACCTTGCTTCCAAGTGTTGAAGTGCTTGGAAACTGTATTTTCCCATAAAACCTAGGTAATATTTTCAAAGGTGCTTAGTGACTTAACAGCTTATATCTCATAGACTTATGCTGAAATTGGGGCTTCATCACCCAGATCCAACAAAGTACATGCATGTAATATCAGCTTGAGCTTCTGTCCCATCTAGAACACAAAGCCTATGACTGGATCTGGGCCTAAGCATTGAAGTCACTTAGGAAAATTAGACTTTGGCAACTGAGTCACCTAGATGCTATATTTATATTTAACCTTGACCAAATCTGTGGCCTGCCCACACGTTCTCCTCCATGTGAGAATTCTCAGCAGCATCAACAATTATTTTTTAAACCTATTACTTGGACAAGGCACAAATCCAGAATTTTGAACATTATACATAATACACATTAAAGTTCCTATAGGGCTTTCCACGGAGAAGAGGTGTTAGCTGCAGGACTCTGGTCAGGTTCCAACTTAAGCAATTACATTCAGCCTCTAACACTTCAAATTCCCTCCCAGTTTCTGTTCCGTTGTGTTGTATCCCTCTTTGTTTTGACTATGTCCTACAATTTTATTATTTTTATTCTATTCTTTTACAAATCTGTCCCAGCTCCACCACTGAAGGAAACAGCAGGACTTGTATTGTCTTCCTGCAGGAAAATAAATACAAAAATCGAGTATTTTACTCTTAACATGATGCTTTGATCTGACAGGTTTTACTTTTTCATTCACAGTAGAGTTGAGATTAAAATATTATGCAAAAAAACCCCTAACCCAACCCAAATTCAGAGGAAGAGATGTGCAGAAAAAGTTTGATGCTTGTGGACCGGTAATCTCAAAGGGTATTTATGATTCCAGATTCTGCTAAGAGCTGTCTAACAAGGCAGCAGGAGATTTCTCAGGTCAGTCTTCTATGATAAAATAATAATAATAATTGAGAATTATAAGCAGAATTAAAGTATACTTGTAGACAACACTGATTTTTTAATAAGAGACATTTCATGTCAGAATGAGCTGCATTCACAACAGTTGACAAAATAAAATATTGATTTTCAGCTTTGATCGCTGAGTGAAATCACCAGGAACTCACATCTGTGCTGCCAGTGGGACTGGCGGGCTGTAGAGTTCTGCCTATGGCATGAACATTACCCACCACTGATAACCAGAGTCAGTCAGGAGCACCCTGAGGAGGTCAGCCTGGGATGGGGTGCAGCCACCATCAACCTGTGAGCAGGGCTTATTCCATCACACCTGCTGAAACCTGCTGTCAGGAACAGGGATTAGGCCAGTTACATTAAAAAGCTGGATGTTGATCTCATTGCAATGTCTGGGAAGTTGGTGAGCGTTACTTTCTTCCCAATTCAGCAGTTCTGAAGTGAATCAAAAGCTGCAGGACGCTGGTGTAGACATGGCGTGAGGTCGAACTCAGGACTTCACCAATAGAGTCTAGAGTGAAATGGGGTAACCAGTGCCCACCAGTCTCCCCGGGAGGGAGCATACACTGAATGTCCTGCAAAGGGCTTTGTTAAATCTCCTCCTTAGAAAAAAGATGAATGCGAGACACACAGCCATCCTTCCCTGCCTCCTTTGAAGAGCAATGACATTCCAGGGATGCTTGAGAGTTGATGGTGTTGAAGGCTTTGAAGTGAAGTACTTGAGCAGTCTATTTTGACTTCCCTGGGTGACTCATGTTCAGCTCCGTATCTAAGATGGCTTTTCAGCTTCCTTTGACTGCTTTCCAAAAGTTACATGTTTGCTCAGCCTGACCATGGACTGTAACTTTTCTGTTCACCATTCATCTCTCCTCCTGAGGGTGGATGAACAGCTTTCTAACTCCAAAGGGGTTCAATGGTTCAGACAGTGTTTTTCAAGAATAGCATTTTTGTGTCAATAGGACAAATCTTAACCCTTTTACAAGCCCATGCAGCTCCCAGGGAGCTGGTTTGGAAAGCATCAATACAAGGCACTTAGCTGTGAAGCTACAGCTGATCACATGGCAAACAGCATTTAGACAGAAAATGAGAAGCACAAGGGAGGTCTCTCACACATTTTTTTTTTGGTGACACACATCACAAGGATACAATTAGGTATTCAAAATAACTTCACAAAGTACAGAAGAGAAGGGGATTTGTAGGATTGAATCCAGACCTGTGTATTGTGTCTTTCTTTCCAATACCCTCACAAATGTACTATTTTGAGATAGTCTTTAGTTTGTACATAACATTATGTGGCTCTGCAGTTGGATAGCATCTACCTGCAGTGCCTTATACTAAATGGAGCAGGGTCCTGACTCTCTCCCAGAGGAATGGATTTAGGTCCCCAGGCCCATATCAAGAAGAAATGCACACAGGTTCACAGGGACCTTGATTTTGATGTTTCCTCCTGTGATCCACATACAACCCTTTCTCTAAGAGAAAATCCTTAAAAAAACACTCAGGAACACCTCTACTGCTAAACCCCCAAGGCTGTGACAAGAGCCACTCCAAAATATAACTACCACCTTAGGTAATAGCTTTTAAGTTTTTAATCAACTGAGAAGTTAATTTGATATTCATTTAAATTTCACAGCTAGGTGACAGTTCTGGGGGTTACAACAGCTCACCTGCCTGACATCTAACCTAGGAGTTAGCAGTTTCCCAATGTTTTTTTAAGCTTCAGGGTTACAAGAGCTTGCTTTGGGGAATCAGGTCATCCCTATTGCTCTCTGCAGCATATGTCCTGCAGAGAGGCATGGAAGATGCAATTGTGCTGCACAGCCTCTCTGCTGGCACTAGCTCAGCACACCCAGGGAAGGATGTTATAAGGAACTTCGAGGCACAGACATGACACGAGGCTGACTCCACGTTCAATTGGGAAAACTTCCCAGAAGAATTACCTGGCCAGCATTCAAGGCACAGAACTTTCCTACCCTCTGGAGCAGGAAGATGTAAATGGTTTCAGGAGATAACGCGACCTGCACCCCTCATTCAACTGTGGCAGAAGTATTTATACAAGTTATAACAGAGTGATGAAACAAACACTGGATATGGCTGCAGGTTTCCACTTACTGCATCTGGAGCTTGCAAGAGAAGGGAATACTCTCTTAAGCACACACATACATCTGACATCAGGTAACCAAAGCACAGTATGTGGTCCATCATAGTGTGACAGCCCCAGCCCCACATCTGGGTCCTTCAAGACAGGATCAGAGCCACAAGTGACTCTTTCAGTGGCACAGGCTGCTGGGGCATGCAGCCAGTCTGATACAAACATCCACTGATACAAACCTGTGTACCTCCCCTTGCTCCACCTGCATTTTATCCCTGACATGAGGGACAGGTTTAAAGTGTTTCTGGCGCTGCAAGGGAGCAGGATCAGATCTGGGAGCATCAGAGAAGATCCCAGCTCTCAGGTTGGCACTGTGAGGAGCAGTACCAGAAAGTTATCTTACCTGAGGCCACCAAAAGGCACTTCTTAGGGTTTTTAACTCCTGAATCTCCTTTACTTCTCCACTAGAAAAAAGGATCCCATCTGGACTGGTGGGCTGAAAGCCACAGAGATGAGGCACCACAGGCCCAGGAACAGGGAGGTGGCTCAGCAAGGAAGGAGGGCTGGCTGCTTTGGCCAGTGACAGAGAAGATGTAAATACCTTCAACTCTAGGAGCTTCTGAGCATCCCTTCATGACAGGAAGACAATGCATTAAAGAGAGATGGGTGTTGGTACGATTTTTATGAAAGCATGGAGAATACCCCATCTGATTGCTGATTTCAGACAAACTCTCCACTCTCCTTCCTTTCTCCCTCACCATGTCCCTCTCACCACAGAAAGTTTTACTTCCCATATCTCCATGATGTCTCTCCACATCTTATCTCAGCCCTGGGACACCTTTGAAGCATGTGGAGCCAACCTTTCACAGATGGTTTCTGCCCAGGTCACCTCCACTAGTGTAAGCACAGAAACAGCTCATGGAATTGTTCTGTAATTCTGCCACACAGTGCAGCCACCACATCCACTGCCTTGGAGAACCAGGCCCCTTTGTACCCTGTGATGGCTTTATCGGGTGGGCTAATTACCAGCACTGAATAGGGAACTGCCTGGGACTGGGGGAGGTGTGTGTGTGCAACTGCATGTATTCTCTTTCTGTTGGTTTCTTTCCAGCCTGCCCTCTACACAGTCCTATAAACTGAACTAAACGAAGATTTCTTAGGGCATCTTGTTCGCCCCTTGTGAGTAAGACTGTTTCCTCCCCTGCTTTGTGCCAAAAACTCTTTGCTCTTTCCTCTAAGAGAAGGTGACCTCTCCCAAATGAACTGCAGCACTAAGAGGCTTTTTTACTGGGAGCCTTGTCTTAGCTGCCCCAGGGATGGGAGCATAACTCATTTCTGAAAGATCAGACCAGTTTTTGTCCTTTACCTCCTTCCTCCTCTCAAATCCCCTCTGTTACATTCTTTTTGTCCTCAAAAAAAAAATACCACACCAGGGATAACTGTCTAGAGGAGGGAATAATTCCTATGGTTGATAATCTACCTTGCCTGAAAGATTAAAACCATTCAACTTTGATGCCCAGAAGCATCTGAGCATTTAGACTGGGTGGCTCACCCCTTTCTTAGCTTAGTCACTGTAGGAAAGGAGAACATGGGTACTAGACAAGGACTGATAATTCGGCCACCCATTTATATATATATATATAACATATCTACACATAACTGGATGCATAAATCAGATACCCACCATCAGGGTGTTTGCATCCCTTTACATAATCTCCATAGTCTGTTGGTTCTGAGAAGCCTCCCTTTTATAGCAGTTCAAGATCATGATTCCTGCCCTCACACCTTTTAACTTCCCACAGTGGTCTGCCTGCTGACATTTATGCATCCTTTATATTGTGATAAACACATATGGTTTTGTGATAAACTCATAAGTGATAAACACACAGTTCATCCATCCAGGGTCATCTCCTCTCTGCTGATGTTATGAGCAAGGAGAAATACTGAAGTGGTCTTGCTCAGTCTTATGCTCAAAGATAGTCCCTTCTCTCCTGGAGACACTGATGGGCTGACCTCCAGGTCAGTGCTGGTTAATGAACCCCCAGTCCTGCTCCTGTCATCCCAAAGGGTCCCTTGGAGCCCTGGTGATCCCTGATCAGATGATTCCTGTAACTGTACCCCCAAACTCTCCCACTCTCAGTCACCTTGGAGGTGAAATTTCACATCACCATGTGTCATGGAAACTTTGCAAGTGCTCATTCCAGGGCAGGCTATTGGCAGAAATTAAATAATCAAATCTACTACTACAGTGACTCTGGGACATTGGAAGGAAAGGAGCCAAGTATGATTAATAATCCTTTTTTTTTTAGAGGCCTCTGGAGGAACCTTAGCACTGCAAAATTCATAGTTAAGCTATAACCTGGAGAGGACCAAGATGGGTCATTCTCTAAAGCTCTGTGGGCCACATTAAAGCTTTACTTACAAGCTTACGTTTGGAGACACATGACAGCTACTTGAAAGGGAAAGGGTATCATCTCTGTATGAACAATGACTCATTAACCCCTCCCCAAAACAGATCCTTTCCACTCCAAAACCTCATGTGAGGTACACAACTTGGCATCTCCTCCTCCCTTTCTCAGCTCATGCTATTTCACTCATCTACTTGAGCAAGAAAAGCTTAGCAAAGAGAAAATGCACCCCACCAAAAAAACAAAAAACAAACAAACAAAAAAACAATCAAGGAAAGGCAGGATTGAGCTTGAATGTCATTCCAGTATTTCCATATTTTCAGATTTTGGGCTCTATGTAGAGACCCTGAACCCTCCTCCTTGTCCTGCTCCTGTCTGTGTCCCTTTCATGCTGGTGAGATTTGTTGCAGGATAATTCTCAACAACCATCTCCCCATAACAAAGCCGCCCCCTTTAGATGTGGGCAGATGATATAGAAAATGGGTGGTTCAGGCTGATTTCATGAGGCCTAATAAATCTTCAGTAAATTAAAACTCATCCCCCTTTCCTCCCCTCCTCAGGCCTTTGTCTTGCTAATACACATTAGGCCCTGCCTGGCTACACACTTTGAGGCATTTTGGAGGTGAGGTCTGTACAAAGCTGCAGATGTGGGAGCTTTAAAGGACCTTTGGCCCCAGTGTTACCCATTAACATCAGCCATGCCAACACAAGAATCTCACCATGGTTCTCTCCCCTCAAAAGGGCTCCCAAGTAACAACCTCGCCTTTTGAGGGGAGGGGGGAAAGAAATAAAAGAACAGAAGGAATGAGCAAGGGAGAATGAGAGAGAGACCTTCCAAAAGAGGTGTTCCCTGTAAAGCTAATTTTGTCTCCAAATCATTGTCTGAAGCTGATTGCTAGTTAGAAATTGCTTAAGAGATCAGCACACCTCTTTCAAGGCAGGCAGTGCTGGCACTCACAACAGCATTTGCTGATATATGATTCATTTCTCTCATGTCCATTGACCGTTTCCACCCTGACCTTCCTAGTCTCAGACCTTGGAATAAAGAGCCCTAATGCAGTCCCGTATTCAAAGAGCCACTTTTGTCCCATATTCAGGTTTTTATTCCTGTTCAAATGTTCTCTATGCTTTCCACCCCTCTTTAGAAATCAAAATCAAGCTGCCATACTGTCTGGAAACAAAGTAATCCTTCTGGATTACTTCTGTAATAGTCCTTCTGGAGTAGCCCCTTTTGCCCTGGTGTCTTCTGTTATCTTCTTATTTGGAGCACGCTGGTACCCCATGTACTCACATCCCCTCCCCAACACAAGGGAAAAGGCAGCCAGGAAGGCCGTGTAATTAATAAACCTGCCCATTTCCAGTGGGCAAAGGTTTGAATAAAAGCTTCAAGGATGTGAACAATTCACTTCTCTGTTCGGCGTGTTCACCGAGGTGCTTTCAGGTGCGATTCAAACATGAAGTAACAGCTCCTTTCCCCAGGTTTCTCAGCAGAGGCTGCGCCTTCCATCCCTTCAAGCACTTTGGCTAAAATGTAAAGAGAAACTTTGTGGCCCAGTGTGGGTGCTTTAGAAGTTGTAAGGTGTGATGAATGAGCTCTAAAAAACACAGATCAAGAGGAAGATAGCAGGGATGAAAGGACAGACAGTTAGATCAGACTAGACATCCTGGGATGAAAGGAAAGGTGAATGGGTAGCTAGATTAGGCAGTTACAGTAAGTGGAAGGCAGGAAATCCAAGCTTGTAGGTGTTTTTCCTAAACTCCAGATCTGCACCTGTAAAGGCTGCTGCCTGACTTCATTTTTATTCAGTCCTTTCATAAGCAAATTTCCCAGTGTGATCGGGAGGTGCCCCTGGCACAGTGGCTGTGAGCATGAAAGAGAAATGAAACAAACTGGCCAGCAAACTTCATGTATATCTTGTTTTTAAAACCTCAAAGGAAAGCTTAGCTCCCCGTTCCTATTAAATTTTTGGGCAAAGGCACGGGTCAGTTCGCATTTTATCAGGATTGCTTTATTCACCTCAGCGAGAAGGGACCATGCACTTTGAACAAGCTACAATATCGCAGGCTCCGGAGGATTATGGAGGGGGCTTTATCTCTGGAGCGTGGAGCTTGTTAACTCTGGACGGTGGCTGGAGGCTAAGGCTGAGAGTTCTCCCTGTCCAATCAGATAAACATGAATGCCTCTCACTCTGATAGCCAGGGAGCATGAAACCCTACAGTGTCACACCGAATAATGGTAGTGAGAGAAGAGCACATTCTACCTTCATTTGCCAAATCAAATCCCAAGAACAGCCAAAACAGTTCAGATTTTTATCTGGGGCTGTTTGTCTATCCCTAAAGCACAACAAGACTTGTCATATTCCTATGCTTTCCTGGTGAGACTGTTTTACAACAAAGCAATTATCCCTTGGGGATCATATAACTATTTACATATTCATTTCCGGGTGTTGCACCCATCATTTCCTATCATATCAAGGGAAGGCAGCTGCTGTCCTCTCACGCTGTGCAGTCCTCAGCAATTTGGGCTGATAAGCAGTGTGGAGCTTAGAAATCAGCTGGAGAGGCACACCGGGGTATTGTGCTGCCTTTCTTTACACGGCAAAACTTCAGGTAAGTGAAGAAGTGCATCACCAGTAATAGAAAATCTATCCTGATCACTGCAGTGGAATTTCACACTGACAACTTCAACCTTCTCATGAAACTTTGTACATTTGCTTTCTATGCAAATTCTTGACCAAAAGCTACAGCTTTATTTCCTTCTACAGGAGGGACATATCAAAAGTATCAGAGCAGCACTTTTTTTCATGTCAAGGCCTTTGTAAAAGCATTTTTCAATAGATAGCCAAACCATAACAAAATACATAATATGCTCCATTTTTGCCATTAATTGGGTTGTGTGTCATCCCTGTCTGGCTCCATCTACATATCAAAGATTCTTGCATTTATTTCTGACATTGATTAGCTTTATTCCAAAATTGCTACAAAGCCCGAAGTTGCTCAATGCCTCTATTAAGGCATCATAATAAACCATACTGTGAGCAATGCTGCTTCCTCTGAAGCTTAATCATTTTAGCTTTGATTGATTAAGACCCAACTGCACTAGGCTCCTGTGCAGTCAAAGAAAAGGTCTTCCTAAGGTCTGACCACCCTGTTGGAGATGCCTCTGCTTGTCGCCACCAATAAAGGTGTTGAAAAACAATTAGATTCTTATCTGCAGTACTTCAGTTATGTGCCAAGCTTAGGTGAAGAAAATCACCTTTTGGATGTCTGGAGTCAGTGTCACAGTTACCACCCTGATAGGGAGCAAACACTTCTCAGCATTTGGCTTTTCCTACTTTGCCATGAATAGGAAACATGGTCTTGTTGCCAGTTGATTGCAGTTTTTACTCCATTAAATCAAAACCAGGGAAGGATGATCCAGATGTTATTTTAAAGACATACACATAAAACTCTGTCAGTAAATAAACCCAAAGAAGGAAATATGTGTTTCATTGCAAATACCGTAAGCCTCAATGTGGCTACAGAGAAAAAATCCTCTCTTTTACAAAGGCTTGAGATCCTGAATGTGCTTCAAAAAGAAATACACTCCATCCTCTAACATCTACCTGATCTGACCAATGGAGATTTCTAAGACTTATGGCCTCACCTGCTGAAATCTACCCCTTCCTTTGGAGCAAGATGCAGTTCCCTTGGCACAAAAATGCACACAGCTCTTTGAAATGCTTGGCAAAGTCTTTCTCTGCAAGGGACATGCTGAAACCTGCTCCATTTGAAGGGAAGCACAAAAACTATTATTGACTTCAAAGGCAACAGGACTCAGCCCCAGGGTGGAAATTAGTTTCAACATTAATTGAATTGTAAAAGGGGGATTCCCTTCCAAGAGCTGCCACTTCCTGGGCCATGGGATGAGATTTGTATTGAATACAATTATAACTAGGCCAAACCACTGGAAAACAGGTGCTGAATTCTGTGGCTAGTTACCCCAAGATCTAGTGGAGGCAAACAAGCATGTATAGAAACTCAAGGAGGAGGTTAATTTGCCTGAACACAACCCTGCTGAAGGTCAGGTAGAGGTTCCTGAAAAGCACCATGGCTCCTGGAGGTGGGAGCAGAGGCAGGACTTCATGAGTGATTATTTCTAAACTTCTATCATCTAAAGAAGATAAAAAGGAAAAATAAATATGAATTAAGTAAGATCAACAGAGGCAGCTAGGAAACTGCATCCCAGGGCTGGAAATGTCACTAGCTTCACAGATTGAAATGTTCCTTATGATGTGTCCACGAGCCCTAAAGTCTTAGCTCATCCTTGTCTCCATGTGTTTGCCACCTCCAGGAATGTGTTGGGGCAGGCAGATTTTGGTTAGGATACGTCCTCTATTGAACTTTACTCCTCAAGAATTATGAAGTCCCTGATATCACTGAGACATCTCTGCAATTTTGGATGTAGTCTCCAGATCTTTGTCCTTTTTCTCCCCCAATTTACACACCAGGACTTGAGAGTTGGAAGATCTTTTTCCAGCCCTGGTTAAACAGCATATCAGACTTACTTCCAGTTCTGAAGCTCATTCAATGAACTACTCTGAAAAAATTACTAAAATCAATTCCTGTCCACACCAAATGACCACCCAAATCCTCAGCAGCCTCTGATGTTGGGAAGGGTGCAATTCCTGCAAGAACAATTCTCTCCAAACATAGCAGTAGATGGACAAAACTGGACAGCATACAGAATGAATAATCACCCTACAAGAGCAGGATTTTGCCATTTGTTTCATCCTGCAGCACATTAGGGCCTTACAGAGACAAAGCCCAACCCTCTGAAACCATCGCTATTCTCTGCCTGACAGAATCCTACTCTATTTTCTCCTCTTCCTGGAAGAGAAGGGTCTGAATTTGTGGCTCAGGGCAATGCTCAAAGCTGCTTTTCCCAGGAACTGCAGTAGTCCATGAGGTGAAGGTGTCAACATCAGATAAAGAGGAATTCACCCACTGGACAGCTACCCTATCTGATCTCAGCTTAGGTTACTTGCTGAGCAAAGACCAGCAAGATGCCTCAGAGCAGCCAACCATCCTGAAAAATGTAAAGTTTAATGAGATTGAATGCATGTACTGTCACGAGGTCAGAAAGGGAAGCAGGTAATCGCATCAGAGGGCTGGGCAAAGCCTCTATGGACCATAGGACAAATTGATCTGCTGAAGAAGAGCCAACTCAGGGAAACAGCAAATTGGGCCACAGATATTTAGACACCAGTTTTTGATGCTGGTGTGCTTTAATTGTTTAGAGGATGGAGAAAAAAATCGACTCCCCAAAGAGAGGAGTGGATTTTCAATCAGGTCCCCAGGAGGATTTATTACTGGGCTGATGACTGCTCCTGTCCTGCAGTCTTCCCAGGTACTTCTCCTCCAGACTGAAGCCTGGCGGTGCTTCAAGCTTGCCCTTATCCCTACACTTCTGTCATTGTATCTGGGTCTATTGTCCCTCCTGCACCTTGCTATAGCTCATAGCACTGAGAAAATGTTACTTCAACTGTTGTATAGTCACTGTAGACAGCTCTTTTCATCAGCGGGTGTCACACAGCTCTGCCACAAAGGACAAGGTCCCTATTGCCATTTTCTACATGAGGAATGTAAAGCAGAAAGAGACTTGACTGAGGGCATTCACCAGACCAGGGGCCAGGGAGAGAACAGCTCTCCCAAGTATCTGTCTTTTGCTTTTATAGCAGATTTAGCCAGCCTTCTTCTCACAGTAAAATGAAACAAGTGCTATTCTGTGATAGAAAGAGCACCGCACATGAATAGCCATCAGTCAAAAAGGATGTGTGGTGAGGATGGCCCAAATGCCCAGTTCGGAGAAGAAAAGAACAGAGTTGTGACCCCAGGAAAGGGCAGGACCCCCGCACTCCACCACTGCCCTCTGCTGCCAAAGCCTTCACCTCTGACACCCCATCGTGCTCTTTCTCCAGGGTCCTTCTGCAGCTGAGGCTACCAAATTCACATTGGCTCTCTGTAAAAGACCACAAGTTCACCTGAATCATCCTTTCCTACAAATGATACCAAAATTCGGAAAGCGATGCTGAAGCTGAGAGCCTCTGTAGCACAAACTGGCAGCTCCAGACCTTTGTGGCTCTGGCTTGAATATTACAGAGGCAAGTTCTTTCATATGAAAGGTATCATGCACTCATGAGCTGCATGGCCAACCTTGCCACACATGCCACTGGGTGCTGGTGCAGTGACACCTGAGTCACCCTCACAGGCAAGTGAAGTCCTCTGCCAGGAGCTACCTTGTCCTCATGTATACATGAACCATATTTCCTTCACCTCCCCTGAGCTCATGGACCAGTTCTCTGCATGATGCTTGAGATTAAGATCACATCAGTGTCTTGGCTGTCTCCTCCATTTCCTATCTTCTTTGTGCAGTTGGCCTCTGGTTGGCCTCTGAGTAACTGCTGCACCAACATGTCTCTGCCCAAACAGTACATTGCTGAGGCATCCAGACGGGTTTTTAGCCAATCTCAAAGACTCTAGCTCTAGCAGACAAGATTTCTGTGCATTTCCAAGAGAGCAGAGCCAGGCAAAGGCAAAACTTCAGAAACATCCCGTGAATTAAAGTAATAAGCAAAACCGAACCTGTCTGTTGTTTCTATCATTTATCCTGCAGCTTTTAACTAACCAGCGCTACCAGAGCACTGCCAGGGGACAACCTCTCTGCCTTCTTCCTCCTCCCTCCCAGAAGCATAAATAAGGAGGAAGCTCCACCCAAGTGAGAGCTGTCCCACAGCACCAACCCAGCTTTCTGAGCGTTTAACTGAGCTCAGACTAAGCTGGGCTGCTCAGCTGGTCCCAGAAGCATGACAAAAGTTCACCATTTCCCAGTTATAGGATAATATTGGAGCACAGTCTCACACCCCCCACTCTTCATCCCCTGCATCCTTCCCAGGATGCTGCAGTGTGAAGATTGAGAGAGGTATGCATGGATCCATCAGCATTAATGTCTCAGGAGAGCCTTCTAAGCAGGCAATGTTATAAATAAAGCAAAAAGGATTTCTGACCATCATCCATGAGCTGGCCTCCTTCCCTCTTTCTTTCCCCAGATCCCTCCCTCCCCTTTCACAGACAACCTCTGCATCAATGGGCAGGACCGGAAGGCAGCAAACTTCCACCTCCCTGCTCATGCGGAAAAAAATTGCGCTTCGTTTCAAGAGTCCGTGTTGCCCGGCTTTAGTTCAGCTCTGCACATTGTTCTGGCTGGGGAAGGCGGGGGAGGAGGTAGAGATGGGGTATTGTTTGCAATTCAAATGGCTGGACCTCAGGAAAAACCAATAAATTTAAGTCACTAGAGAATTTCAACAAGCAGGGCCACTTTCACAAATAGGAAACCTCCTCCCTATCAGTGGGGGCTGTTGAGGAGCTACTAGACAAGAGAATAACTAAGCACTCATGGGGCTGAGAGCTTTTGACTCAATGAAGTCCAAACCAAACAAATTCCCCCTTTAGGAGATGCCTTTATCCAAACACTCTGAGCACACACAGTGAGGGGCTTGGTGCCTCCGGCTCTCTGCTCTTGTTAAATCAGGCCTGTTTTCTTCTCCCTCTTCCCTGTCCGTCATCAGTCACGGCTGCGGGCTGGTGGAGGTTTGGAAGCATACACTTGGCATGGTGTAGTTTGTAAAGCCCCGCAGATGTTTTTGGTAAAAGGGGGATGTGACAATTCACCCACTGTAAATCCCCATTCATGTAGTAGGTGCAGTACAGGAATAAATTGCACCAGGACTGGATTTATAGGTGAGGTGCCTTGTACCAGCTTAGTGTTTTAATTTTCAGTTCATCTTTAACTGCCCTTTCTTAGGAGGATTTAAGGATTTCCATAACTCATTCCAGCTAGTGCACCACAGTTCAAAGCCCACTGCTCTGCCTCCTCCTAACCCTCTCCTCCCTCACACAAGTTCCCTGGAGCTGAGACAAATCTCTGCCGGGTGAGGAAGAGGAAGACTACTGCTGCAGAGAGGCCACAACTCTGCAACGTCCTCTCGGGCATTATCTGGAGCTGTTCAAGAAGTTACTTGCGTTCAGCTGGGAGGACTCTTTGTCCACATCTGGCTTCGTCTGCCCCATACAACTATTTACACAAGTCAGGCAGCGATAAAGGCAAGGAAAGGATGCGAACCAAAATACCCCTTGACACTGCCTAAGCACTGTGTTCAGGCATCTGATAAATCAAAGAGGCTATCAATGGCCTGACCTGTGGTATAGCATTGCTGAGACATAGGCAGAGAAGGAAATAATGAGGTGATGGGCCTTCCTGCCCCATCATCCCATTTTGGAGGTCCTTAACTTGATGTTGACCCAATAACATAGGTAGACTGAAAGAGCTGATATGACTGGTCTGAGCCAGCGGATGGGGCCCCAAAAGCCCCTTCCTTTCCCCCAGTTCAGGCCCCATCCTGAGCATAAAACTGAGGCTCCTGTTTTCCATCCATTCCTCATGACTCTTTCCTCTTCCATACTTATTGTAATTATTATTGTAATGTTATCATAGTTACAATCCTCCTTCCTTTTCCTTCCTCCTCCTTACTTACTACAAATACAATTTCCTTTTTTCTTTTTCACTATCTCTTAAGAAATTGTTTGCTTTTCTAGCCCAGACTTCGGGCTTTGCAATGCTGCTGTGAGCAGTCATCCAAACATGGAACTGCTTCATCCTGCTGCATCACCCCCAGCCCCATGTTGCTTCAAGTTTCCTGGTACCTCAGTGGCTGGCTTTCCACCAGGCTTGTTACAGATGCTGCATTTTCTCTCTTTGATTTTTTTCTCTGCCTTTTTTAGCACTAGCTTATTCTGTGTTATCTTCAAGGAAGCAGGACCAAGTGTGATCTAACAAGAAGAACATAAAAAATTTCTTGCCCTCTCTCAACTCTCTTACCCTAACAGAAATCACAATTCTCATCAGCAAAGTGGGGAGTGCTCACCAGGCACAGAGATCTATTGGAGTCACATGCAGAATGTGAAGTGGAGAAAGTCACACAACTTCCAGGTTGTTTTCACATATTTCTTGGGTCCACAATTTCACAGAAATTAACAGGAAGAACTAAGGAAATCTTTCGGGACTACCCTTTGCACTGCCTGGCAGGCTGGCCAGGAGGTCAAGAGGAACAAATGCCAAAAAAAAAAATCCACTGGACAGCCTCTTCTTGGTTACAAAATGCAATGTTTTCCCAAGTTTTGGGGTTTTTTTTGGTTTTTTTGTTGTTGTTGTTGTTGTTTTGTTTGTTTGTTTGTGGGTTTTGTTTTGGTTTGGTTTGGTTTTGGTTTTGTTTTTTTTTTTTGTCTAGTTAATTGCTTGCAGGAATGTGGTCACAGGGATAGCCCAGCTCTTGTGAAAAGAGATGTGGAATTGTAGGTGTGGCACTGTTACTTCTGAGAAAGATGAACCAGCCATTGAGAATAGTACTCACTGAGATCCCACCAGGCCACTTCTGAGCCCTGGCACAGAAAGAAATGTGCTGTAGAATAACAATACAGATGTTAAGCAAACCCACACAGCAGATGTGACACAGCTCAATAAGGTTCTTATTAATGCTGCTAAACCCAGAAGCACCCCAACAGCTTGCACCCATGTATCCACACCAATGCTCTTACACTCTTCTCAATCTTTCCTGCCCTGTCAGGACTTCAGGTCCAATTCAGATGCTCCTGTTTGTGGGAACTGTATCTCTGGTATCTCCATTCAAGACAGAAGATGGCAAAGTTACTACTGACTTGGCACAATGTACCTCAGAATAGGTTTATAGGAGGAATTCAACCTATAGTCACAGAGATGTTTGGTACACAGATGCCACTTAACATCAAAATGTTTAATTCCTTAACAATTTATAACAAAAGATGGAAGTTATTCTGAATTAATTATGGAAGGACATTTAAAGTGGACATGTTAAATTGCAATCAATTCCTGGGCAGATGCTCTTGTCTGGAGGTGGCTGTAAGTTAATATAACTTAGTTCACTTTGAGAAGAAATCTTTCTCAAACAAATCAGCTCTGAATAAAAGTACTTTAGTGGTCCTGAACTCATCCATGAATTACATATATTAGATATATAATATGTGTATATATATATTATTTTTTTTTTCAGATGAACATTTTTAGATGACTTTGGCCCTTGGGGTTGCCAAGAAAAGAGCTCTCTCCAAGCAACACTTTCTTTAACACCAGGCAAGCTGTGCTTATCACTAACCAGCCACCTCCGTGACTATTCTGCTCCTGTTTCATTCATTTTGCTGGTTCCTGGATCTTATTAATGTAGGTGTGAGGGGGTGGGGGACGACAACTCAAACCCCATTGTTTATGTCTTGCTGGTAGGAAGGGGGACTGAGAAAAAATAAAAGCTAACAATAAAGCAAAGCGTTAGCCGAAAGAATGCTTTTATTGCTGCCAGGAGTAATTCAAACCTTTTGTGGTGGTTTTGAGACAAACTTTATGGTGGTCAAGTCATACATTGCTGGTTGGATTTAAAAAACAGGCAGGATATTTTATGACCATTAATAAATGTTTGTAGCCTGCATACGAACATGGGAGAAGTAATCACACCTCTCAAGCTGGTCACCTGCAGTGGTCAGACGACTGACTTTTACCCCCATCCACCCTCTCCACATGAATTACTGCTAGATGCATTAAAGGAAAGAGTTGCTTTTACTCCTTTTATCTTCTCTCTGAAGTTTTGGTGCTAGCTGGTTCAGTACAACAGGATACCAGACTCAAACGGGCCAGCTTAGGCCAGTTTACAAATCTTACAGAGTTTCACAAAATTACCCCAGTTCATTCCTCACGCAGAGACTCCAGATAGGATGTACTTAAACTGTATGGAAATTACCTTGTCACCCATTTAAGGCCCCTCACCAGATTGCTATAAAATAGGGGCACTGACTCCTAAAGAATTGCACTAATTCATAGATTTTAAGGCCTTTGTGATTCTTTAGCTTGACCTGCTGCACAGCCCAGGTCAGGCGACCACCCCACGTTGATTCCTGCTTCAACACCAAGAGCTGTGGCAGAACTAGAGCAGCGTAAAACCTCCTGTCTTGAGTTAACAATTTACAGCGATGGCGGGGGGGGGGGTGGGGGGGAGATTATATATACACATATAGTTCTCTTCACCCAACATTAAGGCAGCAGTTCAGAAGCGCTATCTCTATTAAAACACATGATTCTTAACCCCTGCTCTTCCCATGGTTTGTCAGTAATTTTGCTGTGCTTGCAAGGGGGAGGTTTGCACCATAACATCCCAGAACAGGAATATACCATCTGATTTTTTCCAAATACAGGACACACAAACCAGTACCTCTGGTTTCCATAGACCACCACCACCAAGAAGATATCAAAACCATGGATAATTTTATCTTTCTTGTTTGTTTTAAATACCAGTAAAAAAATCACTCCCTCTTTAACACCATTAGCCATGGATTTCCTCCACTGTTCTTTTGCTTCCTTCATCAATTTTTCTGCGATCTTCGATTTTTAATTTATCCAGATTGATAAATGCTCATATTTCACTCTCAGTTCCTCCATCTCCAACTTCAACCAGAGCAAGCACATTGATATTAATGGGGTTTAACACTTTTGCAAAGCACTCCCGACTGCTCTACATGCCTGGCCCTCCTTGTTATCTGACTGTTCTCTCCAGAACAGTGTATGAACACTTATGTACATTTCCAGATCATTGAAGGAAATATTTCACAGCATCAAGCCTACCAACCCAGATCCCTCTGGAAACCTACAGAAACACTCGGAGCTAATGACAAACCTCCAAACTGGTATCTATCGATGCCTCATCGGTCAAATGACACATGGAAAATCCAAACGTGAGAAGCAGCTTCTTTGACTGCATCAATATGAAGGTGTGGTGTTTGGTCTAAGCAGGTTGCATATACCTCTTGTGCAGTCACTAACAACACAGAAAGCAGTAGAAGTTGACATGATCCCTACCAAAATAGAAGGTTAAATGTGGTGGAGCTGCTCTGTTCACTAGCAGGAAGGGGCAATGAGGCAATTATCACTTGACACAGAGATAACTGCACTGAGGTGAAGCTCCTGGGCCTGTATTATGGAGCAGTCTCTTATCAATCAGCTTGCAATCAAGTTTCCATTTTCAAAAATATTGGCAAACAGAAAAAGCAACCACCAGTCAGACTGTGTCCTAATGCCTGATGCTTCTTCTCTGCTAGATGTCATCTCTCAAACCCTCTTCCTGCAGAGATGCTTCTGGGTGTGTTCCCTAACCTATGTCAGTCTATACCAGCCTGGTTGCTTTAGCTGGTAAGTAAAGAGCAGTGTCAGCTGAACACTTTGATGGGCAAAACAGTGATTTCTGGGAGAACTGGGATGTGCTCATTTCATCACTTGTCACTTCCTTACTTTCTGAAGGTTGCTGTCAATGTTCTTTATGGATCTCATGTCAACAGCATCTCTTAGGGCCTTATTAGCCTATGAGTTCGGTCACTTGCTTTAAAGCTACTACAGTCTAAGAAACAGATATTGCTATTCCCAGGCCACTCCTAATGCCCGCTTTGTGCTTCTAAGTAAATAATAATGAGTGGGTTTAACATTTTGGGCTTATAACTCTCCTCATAACTTGTTGGCAGTATCAGCTGGGTTGAAACAGAGCAATTCTATTTTCCTCATCCTCTTTTGCAAGCTTCTAACATAGGTTTCAGAACAATTCAACAGTGTCTTTTCTTCAGTAGTATTAGTTCTTTGATTAATGCCAGTGGTGTTGATGTAACTGTGATGGTTTAAGGATGTATTAATTAATTAGCCTTGTCTCCTGATTAATTTTGTTCTTGACATCTTGATTTTGAGCTTAATTAATTCTCATTTATTCGCCCTTCCGCCCTCCTCTTTTATAGACCACCTTCCTCACTTTTTCTAATAAGTTTTCCACTGAGATTACCTCCCCTCTCTACTGAAATGGAGATCACCCAGACTGTGCAGCTACTCCAGCGCCTCAAGGATTGGCTTATCTTCCACAACACCCATCCCCCACTCCCCCTGGGGACTGCCTACTTCCACCCCCATCTTCTTTAATGGTTAGTATGAGAGGACCCTCAGAAAAATATCACATTGCTGCTCTCTGGATCCTGCAATCTTCCATCCATTACAGTCCAGGAACCTTTTGTCTATCTTCCCATTTCACAAGGGCCACCATTCCTGCTTAAGGTCCCTAGATCCCCCAGTTCACCTCTTGTGCTCAGCAGTGCAGGCAACAGGGAAAATTCCTGAGCCCAAAAAGCCCAGGCACGGCC
>JANHGN010014252.1:99591-116287 GCA_024605025.1 Megaceryle maxima
ATCTGTCAAGCTATGGTGCCCATTTGGAAATGATAAACCATTCCTGCTTTCCTTGATGGCTAGATCTTCAGCATGCAAGCCAAACTTGCTATGATTAAACATAACCAGCTACTAACAACCTTGCATCCATCTAGCCAGCGAGGGAGACCTCTGAAGACAACACTTTCCCAGACAAGTGCACAGTGAGAGCCCTGATAAGAGTCTCTGACCAAGACGTGGGGATCTGGGATGCAATCACATAGGAGGTCTTCAGTTAAACTAAAACTTCCAAACCCTTTCCAGGGACTCTTGTTGGATTTTATCAACAGCTCTCCCCCTCCTGCCCTGCCTCCAAACAAATAAGTTAATCAAATGGGGTTTGCTGCCTGGAGACCTACCCCTCAGTTCTGCCAATGACTGCAAGTAGCCTTCCATAAACTTAATTATCATGCATTGCGAATACCAACACACCCTGGTTATTACAATCACTGCCCATCAGTTCATGATCCATCCCAACACCATGGTCGGTGAATTCCATTTTATGATGCAAATGTAGAGAGTTAATAGAGGGATTTTGTTTGATCAGAGGCTCTTTTTCCTTTTTTTTTTTTTTTTTCAGAGGAAAAAAACCCTTTGATTTACACATCCAGCCCCTCAGCTGGAATAGATCTGCATAACTCCGCCTGCACAAGTGAGCTCTTGCTCATTTGCACTAGGTGAAAGTCCAGCTAAAATAAAGAGGAGATATAAACTCCCTGTACAGTCAGGACACTTTTCACAAGTAGGATGGCTAAAGAAGAAGCAGGCATAAAAATGATGGGAAAACAGCAAAGAATTTGGGGCTTATGTATGTATATGCTTAGGAATTAGAAAGAAAAGTCTATACATTTTTAGCCACAAAAGATTTCACTGGACAACATGGTCTAGCAGGAGCTTTAAAGGGGAAAAGCAGTTCACAGACTCTTCTGAATGCATCTCCAGTAGCCGGGTTGTTAAGACATTCAGGGTTCTTAATGTGTACTGTCAGGCCATTGTAACCAAACCTTTAATCCTGGGCCTGTCAGACTTGAAGGAAAACTAAAGCACTGACAGTAGTGCAGCAAATGGATTTTCCTTCTCTGCTCTCATTGCCTCCCCCCCTTCCTTCCATTTAAAGTTAGAATAACATTGAGTCTATTCCTTTCAGGGCTTGCAAAACAACTAGGGGAAAAAAAAAAAAAAAAAGAACGTGTGTGTGGGGGGAGGAAACCCTGGCCTAAAAGGACAATCTTCCCTTTCTAAATCCCAGTGCCCAAACTGGGATCACTTGGCATAGCCTGGTCAGACCCAGGCTGTCTTAGAGTTCTTCCTCCCTGGCTCTGCTTATAAAGTTGTAGTTTTGAAGGCAAGGCCAAACACAAAGCCTTTCCTAGAAAATGGCCAGTTGATGTATTAACCTCCATTCACCTGGGTCCTGCACCTCTAGCCACTGTCTAGGTTGAGTTTATGCTGCTGGATCAGCATTATCATCTACTGACTATGAAAAGAGAAAGGATTAATTAGGCTGCAAGTTCATGAGAACACACAATTACATTGTCCAAATGCTGCTATTTCTGAGTACTAAGGCACTAAGTGAAGTAGGATCAGTGGTAAACAACCAAGACAGCTGGACCTCAAGGTGGGTAGAAATTGATGTCTATCAACTCTATCTATTTAATAACTTTTGTTTGATATCACTTAGGGTGCTGCTGAGTGGGAGCATTTTCCCTATATCTTTATCCTAGATGCCTCATCTGGAGTCTCTGGAAGTCTTTTCTCTCAGTCCTTCACTTCAGTTCTTCAAAATATACCTAAATAAAATCACAGCTATAATCCAGTCCACCTGTTGTAAATACTTCCAGAAATTCTGTTGTGCAGGATATCGTGTGATCTAGACTTCTAACTCTAGAACAGAAAACAAAATAAAAGTGAATAGACAGAATCTCCCATGAAAAGGAACTTTAAAGTTTTCACATTGTTCTGGTGGGTATTGTGCAGACTTGGGGTTAATTAGAGACCCTAAAGATTTCAAGCCAGTCCTTAACAGAAGATGAAAAGAAACAGATAAGAGTTTCTTTAGATACACGTCAGGGATGCCTTCTTTGTTATCACAATATCCCTCTCCAGACAAGAGGTCTGGTAGAGAGGAGTAACTTCATATTCCCTTTTGGTGTCATGCACCACAGGTGCATCAGCCAAGCATAGAAGGTCTAACTGGAAGAAAGAAACATTTCTACACATCTGTAGGACTGATAGGATCTCTTGAAAAGATATTAAACAATAACATTAATGCTACAGTAAAGGACTGAACACTACCCTCCTTTGCCCATGTAGGTGTTGTGCAGAGCAGAAGGCAGCAGGTCTGTGCCCTGTAAACAACCCAAATGGTTACAACACCCACCACAATACCTGTCTTGCAGACAAGCAGAAGAGCATTGTTAGGGACTGTCAATCCAGGGCCTCTCACTGGCTGTGAACTAATGTAAGAAGGCAAGATGTAGCACCAAGAATATTATTAAATAGAAATTTCCTTGTACACATAAAGAGAAAGTCAGCAAGCCTCTGGAGAGCAGCACAGCAGACAGAGACATGTTTGTTTGAACAGTGACGTGGCAGCAAAAAGGGGCTCACAATCTGGGGGAGGGCAGGGGTGTGAAAAGGCTGAGAACAAAGAGAAAGTTTCCCAGAGAAGCACCTCAGGACCCTGTTCCAAAGCTGCTGCAGGATTTAAGGATGCAGATTTCATCTGTCTGTTTACCCCAGTGTGAGCCATTTTCTGTTTTCATAGAATCATCTAGGTTGGAAAAGACCTTCAAGATCATTGAGTCCAACCAATAACCCTACTCTACATGTCCACTGCTAAACCATGTCCCTAAAAGTTTCATGCACCACTATGGTACCACTGTAATCAGACTTTGAAACCTGTCAGGCAGGGTCTGCACATGAGCAAATATCCATTATAGAGGCATCTTATGGACAACCCCCTTATCTTCTTAACTTACCTAAACTACTTCTGGTGGTTTAACTACATGTAACCACCACAGCCATGTCCTGGGCTTCATTTAAGCTCTAGAAAAGCCCTCTGGTCAACACAGGGTTATTGTTATGCTGACAAAAGCTTCCAGCACAGACCTGACCTCAGTCACAGCCCTTTGGCAGTCTGCAGGGATGATAACACCTTCGCCTTCCAGCAGTGCAGTGTGTCACAGGTCAGGGCTATGCTACAGCTATACCCAAAGGAAAGCTGTGCCCATGCCTCAGCCTCCGCAATACAGAACAGCTCCTCATCTCAGCCCTGAGCACTGCAACCACCCAGCAGATATTCCTGATTCACAGTCGCATCCCTGTGGGAGGCAGGTACAGCCATGCCCCCTTTACATCTGGGGAGGCTGAGGTCCAGACAGGTTAAAGATTGTGTGATGCTCAGGTGGTGCCACTTCAGAAATGCCAGAGGCTGAAAAGGGACTGTCCCGACCCTGCCTTCCAGGGCAGATTCAGTCATACGAAATAAAAGTGCTTTATCCATGCATAGGGAAAGCAAAATATGAGGCAGCTCCATCACACATATAACTAAATTCACATGAGGCTTTGCAACTGTGCAGCTTTTCCAGGAAAAACAGGGAAAAAAGTAAAAAGAGAGCAAAATCACAATTCTCTGTTAGGAGCTGAGCTGGTGAAACATCTCTGGGCTAAGAGAGAGCTCGGAAGCAGTACAAAGAATGAGCCTGGACCTCACCAAAAATTTATATTTATGTACCAGGGCTGAGACTCTGCTCCAAAGAGTCAGGAGTCCTGTCTCATAGGGCCTATTACCCATCAGGGACAGGTGGTCCTATAGGCACTGGTTTTGATAGTATAGCCAAGGAGAGCCAAAGACAACAAGAGGAGAAACATTAGGGCCCTGACTGGCAGACCAACACCTCAATGCCATGGTGCAACCCTGGAAGTAGAACTCTGCAAAAGCTATGCTGTTCTGCCTCTGAGACAGACCAAGTTTGGGACAGGAAAAGAGGAGCTGGGAGCACAGCTCCAGCTCCAAGAGAAAGACATTAAAACCTTTCAGTGGCCAGGCAGGTTCCCAACTGGAATTAATACTTTAGAAAGGAAGCCCAATAGACATACAAATACACCTTGCATCACATCTATCGAGAGTTTTCCTCCAAAGCAGGTGTTTGCCTGAAGGACAGTTGAACCCAAAATGAAGTAGCGCTAGCCTTGCTGTTTGCCACATGGTATCACAGCAAATCAACACCAATTTAAGTGTTTGCCTGAAAAATTCTGACTGTAAACCACAGGGGTTGAGGGTATTTGTCATAAACAGCTGTCCATCCCTAACACAGCGAACAGTGACCTCCAAGATGGAAGCCAGGCCATGGGAAACAGTCACAAACCTGGACCAGCTCCCCAGTGTATGCCTGCCTCCAAAAATCGCCAGGGACCAGGCATGGGGGAAGGGTGAAGAGAACATCTATTTTCTTAATAAGTAGCACTCTTTCTCTCTTTTTGTAATCTATGGAAAAATAGGAATGCAAAGGAGAGCAGAGAGGAGCCTTTCTTCGCAGCAGGGGTTGCTGCCCGGTGCTGGGACGGCAGCTCTGCTGGGATGCTGCAAGCCTGGAGCTTCTCAGGGTGTTTGCAAAAAAGGAGTCAAACCGCCGGCCAGAGAAGAAGCAGGGAGACCAGGACGAGCATCTTAAGGTTTAAAATGCAAATTCCTCCACTGTATTTTAGGTGGAGGGGTCAAGGTTTGCCTATTTCTTCCTCTCCCTCCCCCCCGACACTCCTTCCTCCTTCCTCCCCGAGTTTTGTTTAGGAAGGGACTGTAGATGCGACAAGGTCTTTGTGCTGGCCATTCAGCTCAATGAAAAGGCCGAGGAGTCCCAGCGGAGGGAACAAACTTTTGGGGGTCAGCGCGGTCAGCTTAGAATAAATGTGTCGTATTGTTTGTATTAAGGACATGATCTCAGCGGGGTGCCCGGAGCCACCGCATACAACATGAAGGACTATTTATTCAACACTGAAATACGCAGGGCAGAGGACTCCTCTCCCAGAGAAAATACAAACTGCTGCTGCAAACGTGCCTGCCTGTTGCTAACAGCAAGATTTGCTGGAATGGTCAAACAAAACTTTTTTTTTTTTTTTTTTTTTTTGCTAATATGCATCATAAATAAGGATGGATACTGAGCTCTCCTGGCAAAAAATAATCATAGTTAGAAAGTGGTGGTGGTGGTAGCACAGCAAAGTGTCTTTTTATTGTTGCTTTTCTCCAAAAGATGGACAATTCAGGTCATTAAAGGCCTAAGATAGAAACAGTTTCTCTTAGCACTGTTTGAAAACAGGCTTTTGTTTCCATGGAAGTGGCACAGTCCTTTCTCGGGTTGCCTCCACTGCAGAAGTGGCCTGCAGCCATGGGGTGGGAGTGGGGTTGCTGGGGTGAGGGGGATCCCTGTGGCCCCCAACAAACCCACATGAAAACCAACTGGAAAAGCAACACAAAGGGACTGGGAGCTTGACAGCCTGTGGTGCCCCTTGGGAGGGCTCCACAAATGGGGCCCCCAATGGAGGTGGCCAGCTGGGGAGGGGAGGCCATCCTTCCCAATGCTTCAAAAATAAAACCCTCAAAAAGAGACTTTAGAGGTGCCTCTCACTGTGAAATTACACACACACACACACACCCCCCCCCGCCCTGCCACCTTGTTCCGCCTGGATTCCTACAGAGGACCATGTGTTCCTCCAGAAAGTATCTTTTTGTCTCACTGATGTAATGTAGCTCCCTCATTTGCAGAGGGAAGGGGCGTTTGGTTAGGCTGTTCATCCAGAGTTTGCAAACCAGGGTTACACTAAGTTGTACAACTATAATCATAGACTCATCTAGGGTGGAAATGACCTTCAAGATTATTGTGTCCAACCATTAAATCTACTCTACATGTCCACTACTAAACCACATCCCTAAAATTAATCCAGAGGAAAAAAGGTGCATCACTTTGGACAATCTCCAGACAGCATAGCTTCATCATGGCCAGTCTACCATAGCACATGGAGTCTAGGAAGACCAAATGCCTGGAAATCCCCAAAAGAAGCAGGATGAGTTTTACCATATCCACAAGAACCCCAGTCTTCATTACAAATGATAGCTTCAGACTAACCTCATTGGGAAAATAAAGTGACAAGAAAGATGAGAATGAGCTTGGCAGAAGAAAGCAGGTTTCATACCTTGTGAGGAGACCACTCTCAGAGGACAGCCAAGTGCACAGATGTTTGGGAAAGTAAGGTTTGATGCTGAATCTGCCAAGACTAAACCTACCTGCAGACATCAACTGCTTCATGATGGGGTCCTGCTTAAAAACTAAGCACTGTTACTTTGTCCTTGCAAATCTAACCTCCAAAAAAAGGTAACCATACCTTAAAAACCACAACTAGCCTCATCTGCCCAACTGAAAGAGCAGCAGCCTTCAGGGAGAAGGGAGTGTAGGGACATCTCAACCCAGGTCTGCAATCAAAGGATTCATGACAGGGGCCACACTGTCTGCAGGGCAGCATGTCTTGCTGTGTGGGCCAGCACCTGGCAAAGAGCATGAGAGAAAGTCACAAGCAAGGGCATGGTGAATATGGCTGAAACATGGCAGAGCAAGAAAAGGTGAAAATCTGAAACCTGAGAACAGCTGGAAAAATTCCCTGGATTTTTACAGTTCTGCAGGGTGAGTCCTTGCTTATGGACCTGGGGGCCTGGCACGGATCTCTTGGAAGTCCCCCAACAGGGGACACCTTGACTTCCACCCCCTTCGTGCTGGATGCCCCTGTCCTTTTTTTGTCTACCCTATTGCCTTTTGTGCCTAAGTGACACAGACTGATGAGGATTATTTCCATGGCTTCCTCAGGGACAGGGGGGGTTCCTACTGCCCTTCTTCAGGGACAATAGACCCATTAAGCATCTTCCCAAGGCAAGGGGAGGGGGGCAATACCTGGCCCCCAATGTGGGAATGGCCACTGCCCCTGACCACCATTAGCATCTGAATGAGAGTGATGCCTGCAGAACAACAGGCAATTATCCCACTGAAAAGCTTTTAAGTGGCATTAATTGCTGGCCACAGACTCCGCTCTCTCAGAATGAACCATGTTGACAAACAGGATAAAATATATTGGATTTTCTACAGGGGAAAAATTTGTAGGATTGTGCCTCGCTGAGGACAAGCTCCACTCTCATCCTCTGTTGTCATGTGGTCAGCAATACTCCACACCTAGTGACAGCAACACAGCTTGGAATGTCCAAGGGCCCTGGTGGCTTTGCAATGCCTGGCTGGCTGGCTGAGAAGGCTCCCAAGGGAAGGGGGAACACCTGCTCTATGCATTGCTGGACTGAATTATCAGGCCCTTTGTCCTAAGCATGTTTCTCAAGGCCCAGGTGTACCTTTTTGTACTGCTCAGAGGTGCAAAGAAGTCACACAGCCCTGAAACACAATCTCCTTTTGCTAACAGGCGGTGGCTTTATCTCCAAATGCTCTTTGAACATGATAAATATCCCTCCACTGCCCAGGAATGGGGGGGTGATGTGGGAATGTTTTATAGCTGAAAAAGGAAAAATATTGTATAAATTTTATAAATACTGTCTTGTGTTAGGTACCTTCAAGAAGGCCGTATGAAGGTCATAACTAGCACTTTCCTGTCATTCCCTGGAAAATCACACTTTATGTGAAAATGGCCTTTAATTCCTAGTAGCTGAAACGATTTCAAGGCACTGGGTCCGTGGCACTGGGTTAGACCAACGTATGCATGACTAGACCCTAAAGTGTGACAAATAGCACAGCTCTACTGACTCAGAAACGCTCTGCAATGACTTTTAATACAGTGATCTGATGTTAAGGGTCATAAGTCTTCCTCTCCTTATGTATAGCCCATATATATATATATATGGAGAGATCAAAGGGAGCAGCCTGAGCACAAGCAGTAGCCCACATTCACACACCAGTTGCATATTCTCCTGCCAAAGCTGCCCCATGAAGCTGTCAGAGACAAGCCACTCTGTAAGTGTCTTTTATATCCAAGCAGTAGCCTGGATGCTACACTCCTGGTGAGCTGCCAGACTGGTTTTGGTGGCTGGATGTTTCAAAAGCAATGGCTCTTCCCAGTCCACAAAGAGCTTTCTACAACATGCAAGGCAAACCTTCAGTAACCAAACGTAGCTGCTACCATGCACATGTCTCAGAGCTACCAACACTTCTCTCTCTTCATGGTCAGTGGGCCAATTAGGGCAATTTTGTGTACAATTTTTCTATCCTAAGGAAACACACTAAGGGCCAGCCACCCTTAAAAAACGTGGGTCAAAGGTGAGACATTATTAGCAGCCTAGAAATGAAGCCACCCTTTCCCTAAGAAACAACTTTCCTTGGAAGGCTGGCAGACAGATGGCAATAAAGATAACTTTCCAGAGCTTTAGATCACAGTTTTGCCACAGGTCTCTCCAGCAGTGACCTTCTGGTTTTCTAGAAGCAATCCTCAGTACCCACAATGAGGAGCTGAGCTTCTGTTACTATCACATTTACCACAGAGCCAATATATCCAGTGCACTTAGTAATATTCTTGTGCCTTTGACTACAAACAACTCCCCTGGCTGGAAACAGCAGAAAGAAATGAAATGCCCTCCCTGAAGCACTAATTTCTACTTAGAGTTGCAAAAACTTTTCACAACCCAACCAGTGCTCTTTAAAGTGAAGAGGAAGATTAAACTTTGCCTGATATTTTATTGCGTTGCAAACCTGAAATGTGGTCCCTATGCACTGTGGCTCAAGGACTTCTAGAGCATTTCCAATAAATATGGGTCATTTTATGTCTCAGAGTGAAAACCATGTACAAAACTCTGGCTTTTGCTCATTTAGACCTCCAGCTCAGCAAGTGCACGTGGGTGGCCTTTTGAAGTTTGAGCAGCAGGTCATCTGCTTGAGCAAAATGGCTTAGTTCTCCCACAGTCCATGGCACTAGGCCAGCATGCACCATTAGGGGACAAGCCCTCTCTCATTTATCCCAGCACAAAACTCCAGGAGGAACTCAAAAACATTAGGGGATCTGCAGGGAGAGCTTTGAAAAGGTCTGTGCAAAGTCCAGTCAATTGAAACTGCAAAGCTTTGCCTCCAGGGTGTAGAGGAGAATGGACTGCACAGTCAGAAAGACAAAATATTAATCTAAGCTCCCACAACATGTCTGTCCAAGAAAGACAGTGCTAAAAAAAAAAAAAAGTGTGGGCCTCAGCAAACCAAAGATGGACCTCATATGCTGCTAATAACATCCAATCATCAGGACTAGGATAATTTCCTCTCATATTGCCAGATCCGGACCACAAATAATTAACTTAACTGCAGAATAGATGCAATCTTTGTTGTTGTTTTAATAAAAAGAATGAATCTGGATCCACAGAGGATGTAAGGCCAGTCTGATTTGTTCTTGCTGAAGATTTGGTCTTTGGTATTTGCTGCTAAGCCAATAAGATGATGAGTAGGATGATAGCAGGTAAGAAATGCCATGAGTTACCTTGTGGAAGAGCAACAGCTGAAGAAAAAGACCTGAAAAATATAAAGTAGCATATCTGTTGAGGGAAGGACTATTCAGGACTGTCTGAAACAGTGCTTGCTGAACTACCATGTGCATGTGAATCCCAAAAACTCTCCCTGAGGTGAAAGCAATGCACTTGATATTTCTTAGTGTCTGTAGAATCCCATCAAGCCCAGTGCTGACAGGCAGCAAAAGGGCTTAGGCTTTCCCCCTGCAGCAACCTCCCTGCCATGTATTCTTCTCCAGGAGGATTAAATCTTTTTAAGGGATCCAAGACTCAGATGTTAAACATTGATGTGCATGAATAGGGGCTGTTGAGTATTTAGACACCACAGATCTTACCTTCTTCATTTGTGTTGACTAGCAGTCTGTGTACCAGGCTTAAAACAGAAGGATGATGTCTAAGATGGACAAAATGAGTCACCCTCAGGTGGTTTCTCTTCTCTACTGACTTAAAAAGAAACCAGATGAATGGCCAAAATTAGCCTTTACACAGCAATTCTTAAAGCTGTGGAGTCTGATCTCAGGGTGTCCTATATCCTCCTATTCAGTGGGCATAGCCAGTAAAGGATCCATGCAAACTACTGCTATTGCTTACCCGCCTTAGCTTATTTGTGGAGTTTGGTGCTTCACCCCTTCCAGACAGGGAAAGTGGCACCATCTGGGGAATCAGTACTAACCCCTTGTCCCAAACCTCCTAAGCAATGTTTCACTTGCACTCCGTCTGCTCTCAATAAATAAATACAAAAAATAATAAATTCTCTACTGATCAGATAACTCGTAATTGAAACCTGTGCCTTGACACCAAAAGTAGCTAAACAAAGTTTCACTAGTTCCCACTATTGTCACAAGAGCTCATGTCGCAGTTCTGTTCATGTCAGTGATCAAACCACCTTTATGAAAACCAACTCATCTGGTCCTCTCTCTCCAGTCCACTGCAGAAGCCAAGTGAGGAGCATCAGAACAAACCCATGGAAATCAAGTTGCTCCATACGGAACTGTGACTACTGTTCTCCAGGGTACATCATTAGGCCAATGAAGCATCCCCAAGCATGAATCTGCATTCACATTTTTAGTTCCTCTTTTAGCTGCTGAGGAGGTAAAGGCAGCTATATCTCTGGCTATATATGGAGCACATGGACTTAGAAAACTCAGATTTTATGACTCTAGGCAGGTAACATGAATATCCTCTTGGGAGAAATATACTCAGGAGGGAGAGTTTGCAGTGTTCATTTGGAGGGTGGGTGTCTGCCCAGGGACTCCTTGGTGCTCTTCCCCTCCTGTCCTGCACAAGGAGGGTCTGAGGGTTGTGCCATGTCCAGACCACAGATCCCCCTGCTCTTGGCTTTGTTTCACAAGCAAAGGGACCCCATGTGCTGTGTGAGTGAGGACACCCAGACAGTGCACATTGAGTAACACCCCATTCCTAGAGAGTTAAGAGGTAAACACACCCACTAGGAGGTTACAGGTGGATACCAGCAGATGGTGACTTGCAGGTCTCTGTAACAACCTTTTAATAAAACCATCACGTTTAACCCTTTCAAAGGAGATTTGGTATAAGCCATGATCCCAAAAGCTGTTGCCTCTGGCTCTAGGTAGAGAAATTTCTCACTCTGCCCCATGCCCTCAGGAAGATGGTGCATGGGCATGTGCGGAGCCAACAGCTGAAGGAGAATGGACCCACCAGCAGGCTTCAGCACACAAACCCAGCACAGCTGCCAAACCAGACTGATTCCGCCAGCTGGTCTCGCTTAACGGGGCAACAGGGGAGTTGCAAGAGGCAGGAAGACAGAGAGGGAAGTAGTTAAGTTGGAATTAATTTGTCACTCCATATTTAACCAACCTCAAAACTATTAAACAAATCTAATAGGAAATATCCCCCAGATTCCAAATACCTCTGTGTTGCCTGCTGGGGACCAGCCACCGTGCAGGGATTCAGCTGTCAGGCAAACTGGTACAGGAGAAAGGGGAGCTTCCCTCCTCCCTCATCCCCAGGCCCCAGCTAGTTCATGCAAGCTTTCACCCTAAGCTTATGGGAAAGTCAATGGAAGAAGCATAGAGAGTATCCAGCACCCCAGGTTTTGGTGCTGGAGGAAGCTAAGGGATCTGGAAGGATGCAGTATGGCTGGCTGTGAGCTTTCCTGGCTCTGTCTGGAAGGAAGCACAGAGGATGTTCAGGAGTTAGGAGCAGTGATTGGCTGTCCAGGAGCCATCAGTGATATTTCCATCCCTCAGAAAAAAAAAACCAAACCAACCCAACTCCTCACACATTAGTTGCAGCTACCACCATCTCTGGAATAAAGAGGGAACTGGGAAATTTAAGTCTCCAGATGGAGTGAAACTGGATTTTATTGCCAAAACCACACAAACTCAGCAGCTAGAATACAAAGAGGCTAGGGGTGGAAAGCTGGCATAAAAACTAACAAACAAACCCCAGCTCTTTCTTGTAAATAGGTAAATCCAAGCCAGCCCCTCTGCACAGCTTAAAACACTTGGTGACAGCATATTTCTTATTGTAGGATGTTGTTAGTTGCTGCTTTAGGTCTGCACTCTGCTTTCGAGTGCACAGAATTACAGTGCTGTCCTCCTCTGGATGAAGTCAGCCAGGAAGTAGCAAATATTACTGAGAATCCAGCCTGATTACTATAGCTGGGTATATTGGGATCAATTTTGCATAAACATCCTCCCTTCTAAGGATAACCAGCTGGGCATTTTAGACTGATAAACTTCAGTATTTAAAAAAACCCAAAACCAAACATAAGTGATGCTGGAACAGATTGCCCACAGTAAGATAGGGATGCCCTGTCCCTGGAAGTAGTGTTCAAGGCCAGGATGGATGGGCTTTTGAACAGCCTGGTCTAGTGGGAGGTGTCCCTGCCCATGGCAGGGAGGTGGAACTAGATGATCTTCAAGGTCCCTTCTGATCCAAATCATTCTATGATTCTATGAAATAAAAAAGCCAATGCAAGGTGGAAGGGCTTGCTGGAAAACCGCAGGCACTGCTTGTCTTCGCCCTCCTCTTCATCGGGATTAAAGCAACATTCTCCGAGTGTTCCTGCGGGCAGTTAACGCTTCCCCGCCGTCCGTGCTTTCTCTCTCTGCTCCTGCGGGGTCTCGCCAGGTCCATGCAGCCATGTGAAGGTTTTCCAGAGGCGCTGAGCTGGTGGCAGTCGGGGCTCCGAGGGCTCCGCGGAGCCGGGCGGGCTCTGCCCGGGCTCCGAGTGCCCTCTGCCGGGGAGGGGCCGCCGGCTCCTGCCCATAGCCCCGGTTGCTCCGCTCCTTGCCTAGCCCCTTTTCTTTTATCTTTTCAAGGTTTCTCAGCCCTGCTCGCTGTCTGGTCCCGGGATGGGGCCATTCTCTGCCTGGCAAGGCTGTTCCTATCTTGGGACAGGTTTTTGGGGGCTCAGCCTTGGGGGTTCTGTCCAGCAGCGGGACAGCATTGACTGAACCCAGTGACAGCTGGCCAAGTGCCCCTGCATCGACCTTTTCCCCCTAACAACATGTCATTCACAGAAAGCTGAATTTAAAGCCAGAAAAGGCGTGCAGAACAGTAATGCTGAAATTCTGGAGAGCATTGACTCCTAATGAACCAATCTCTAACCTCAGTTCACTGCTCTGTGGGAGGAAGAACGTGATGTTCCCACCCTGGGGAGATTGCAGATATTAAATGTCTCAATCAAGGTCACTGCTACAGCACTGGGAAAACAACCCAAGAGCTTTCACACTGGCAGCTTCCTGGGTCAGAAGTCTTGCAAAGCCCACCTTTATTTCCTTCCCTGGAAATTCAGAGGTATCACTTTTACCTTTAGATGTACTGGTCACATCTATGTTTTGAGGAACAGTTTTAAAATAAATGGCTAAATAAATCTGAGGTATTCAAACGAATATTTTACTAATACCTTAGGATTTTTTTTTTTCCCTTTCTTTTGACAGGTGGCAAGAATCTAGCAAAAACTATTCAGGTATCCTAAAGACTCTATGAAGAAGAATTTAGTTATAAGGAAAGCTCGAGTGAACAGGATAAGTTATTCAGTTCGTGTTGCAAACCCTTTAGTTACTCATTCTCCTGTACCAGACACCGACTAAACAGGTCAGAGCAAAGATGATTTTTCATCCACTCCCTCCCATCATCAGGAGGTTCAGGGCCTGAATCATTCCTGATGAAGTGAATGGGCAAACTCCCTGCTTTTAATGGCACAAGATCAATTCCCGGTTCTGCAGGCAACAAGTCAAACAGAAACAGGCAGCCTTTTCCCCCTGGATATTAGTGATGCATGTCTCTCCCGTTTGGAGCGGGCAGGTTCGTTCAGGTTGCAATGGTAAAAGAAGCTTTGTTTCCTTCTTTTTTCTTTAACTGTTAAAAGACACAAAACTTCTGTAGGTATGTCCACACACATCACTAGCAAAAGAGCAGAGGTTGTTTGTTGAAAGTTAATGTTGATGCACAAGAGTCCCGAGAAGGAAGGGGAACCTCAATGCAAGAATCCTCATTTAACCTTTCTCACCTACCATGTATCAGCCCCCTTTCACCCACCACATGGTCCCCTCTCCAGAAATCCCAGGCACGTCTGACACCTGCTCAGCACAAAATCCACATCATATCTGCACCTGTCCTGTAACAGTGCACATTCATCCCCAGCACAGAGGCTACTGCCTCAGAGAGGGCATGGGGTTGATGGAAAACTCTCCTGCTCCACCAGGAGGAGGCTAGGTGTGAGTGACCACAGGAGTGGGACAAAAATTGGCTGGAGAAAGCCCCAGCTTCATCTTTTTCCTGTGCATACCTCCTAAAGGACCATGTCTCACCCCTTTCCTCTTCTAGTGCATGGCTTTTCCAGACCAATAGAAACTCATAAGCCAGTCAAGCCAGCCCCGCATCTTTTCTCTTTAGGAACCTGCAGGTAGCAGTGAACAGCTGAAAAGCTAGATTTACACCAGGGGATGCTTAGATTTAAGACAGAGGATCAAAATGCACCTTTTATATATGTCCCTTCTACTCACCATCCTGCAGCGATGGACCAGCCTTAGCATCTCCAAATGTATCTCAGACTGAACTACCTTGCAGTGCTCACTTCAGGAGAGGCCTTGGCACAAACACACACTTTTTTTTACCCAACCAAAATGCTTTCCTTTTCTCACTTCATAAGGTTAGTTTGTGGTCTTGGTTTGAATTTTTTTTTTTTTTTAAATCTTGTAGAATAAAAAAGAAAAGGCCTTATTAGGGCTTCAGACTCCGTGTCAATGCCTCTATCCTAATCCTTCAAGAAACCTTGAGAGTTCGGTGTCAAGCAGCATTTCACCCAGAGCCACAGTTTTTACTTGTGTTGCCACACCTGTGTTTTCCAGTTGAATAAGTCCATATATTCATATAAAGAACATCACAGAAACACACAAACTTCAAAAATGATGTGGCAGTATCACATTCATCATAGGCTGATTCCAGCTCAGGATCTTCAGGGAGCTGTGATGAAAGTGTGGCCCAAGGATGCAGCTTTCAGAACAGAAATTCCCAAGTTCCCCAAGGGGAGAACATTCCTGTGTGAATATAGGACTTTTCTAAGACCTTTTGTAAGGATAAACTTCTTGAGTTCATCAAGTTATTATCAGATAAGGAATATCTGGGAGAAGTTTAGCAATGCTTTCCCAAAAATCTGGGATTTAACCTAGAGCATGACTTCCATGAAACAGTACAGGAACTGCCATTTGAGGGAATAACACAAATCCAGCTCCCTACTATTGCATTTCCTACAGTGATCCTTAGGAGATACCTCAAGGCAAAATGTATAAGAATCAAAGAGAGCATAAGGCAAGGTATGTGTAGGATCTGGCAGTTTGGGACTTGCACCTGATCTTGACCACTACACCTGAACTCTTGAGCACTAGCAGCTCCTGGTTGAGTTGTGTCTCACAAATTTCTCCTTTCCTTTTTTCACTCTTTTTTAGTTCTGGCTTCCACAAGATCCATCAGCTGGAAGTTCCACATCTTACTTACACAGAGAATAAATATTGTTTCCTTATGATTTTTTTAAGCTTGCTCACTGACAATTTCATCACTAGACAGCAGATTATAAGAACACCACAATGCTTCACTATCCACCTTTTCTACACTGTTCATCTATGCCCTTTGGCTTCTACAGTCTCACCTTAAATTGGAAGACAGCCTATACTTCATTCTCTGTATTTTCTCCACATCTTTAAAATCCTCTTTAAGCACAGGGGACAGAAGAGCACACAGTACCTTGGCTGTTTTAGTGCAACAGGCAAGTAGTTGGCACAGGCAATTCTAAATGTTCAGGAGCTGCTGGGATCCAAGCAGCACCTCTGTTGCTGCCAGCTCCATTCCACACCTGGGGCATAGATGCAAAAGGTGTAGAATTCAGTCCTGCCTGAGAACTTTTCTGCTATTCCCATGGGAGTTGGGAAAGTGCAGAATAAATAATAACAACAATTATTCCATCTGGAAAATTTTATTTCTCCTGGCTTCTTTTCTACCTCAAAGGGAGAGATGGTTGGAATTACATAAAGTATTTGTGATTGAAGAAAAAAGCTTTTAACAAAATAATAACATCTCAGCAAATGTTTTGAAGTTACTGTTATTGCTTAACATCTAAAATGAAACTTTTTGTTTGTTTGTTTTTTTAACATTTATCTCCCCATCCCTCTGGTTTTCTGTATTAAAAGAGAAGACTCACAAATAGTAATTTCTATTTCCCTGATTGGTTCTAAACCCTCATAGCAGAAACATACTCAAGCAACCCAATGACTATACTGAACTAATGAGTTGGGGCACAGAGGCTGGAATTTACTGTGAAGAAACACAATTTGGCCCAAGCTGCTTGACCTGTCTAGCTCACAAAAACCAAGGCTGATCCTGTTTCCACTCCACATCCCACAATGTGGGTAAGCTCCTGGTTTCAAGGAGAAGTAGGATTTGTCCTGCTTCATAAGGGAAGAGTCACTTGATCAAAAGGGCTCAAATCTTCCTAGAAAAAGAGGATTAAGAAATCTGAGAGTCCAATGGAGGGCTACGAGGATGATTAAGGGTCTGGAACACCTGCCTTATGAGGAAAGTCTGAGAGATATGGGGATCTTTACTCTGGAGAGGAGAAGACTGAGAGGGGATCTAATTCATGTCTGTAAATACATAAGAGCTGGG